>CM061042.1:133600275-133660275 GCA_030762985.1 Adelphocoris suturalis
GGAGGATGGAGTGGTTTAATTTTGTAACTGATTTGATGTTGGTTTCTCCTGTCGCCAAAATTGCGGTGTCATCTGCAAACGTGGCAGTTGTATTTTCCTCAGTTTCTGGTAGATCGCGAGTGTAAAGCAGGTACAGTAGTGGGCCTAGTACACTGCCTTGTGGCACTCCAGCATGAATCGGAAAGCTGAGATAATGGGCAAGTTTTTCCTGCAACGCGTACGGTTTTTCACTATTTTATTTTAATACTTAACCCTCCTTAAAAAATGAATGAATATTTAATCGTAAAATTAGTTTTTACCGATCGTATGTGTTGTGTAAACAATATTTCTCTCAATATTACCTTCCTCTTGGGGAAGAACGTGCCCCTGTGCAACGGCCGCTACGGCGATAAGAGCTAGAAGTGCGAGTTTCATGTTTCCGAGTCGCAATAGTTTCATCATCTCAATATTTTGGGTTTTATACTCGATTACATCTTGAGTTATCTCAACCACTTGAAGCTCTAATTTAATAGTTCTGTCATCCACCAATACATCTGAATTTTTATTCGTCAAGTGATTTTTTAGAAGGAAAAGCAGGAATGGCATTAATTTGTTCATTAAAAAACCTGATTTCAAGGTAAACAAATACCAAACGACGAGCCGTATAACGATCTTCACAATTTCGTAATTTACCGTTTTCCATCATTGTAATGTGTGTGTATGTCATTCCCATACGCACAGGTGTCTGGAAGGCAATGAAGGTTTTCTCACAAACACGATCTTTCATATTGACGGGGAATCGTAAAAAAAAGTCCAGTCACGCAGCATGACCCCATGAGCGAATTTTTGAAGAAATCTTCGACATTTCAGTTGCTATTGATCGTGTAGAGAAATTCACTACTAGCGAACAGCATTATTTCGATTTTTGACTGATTTTTCAACTTTGAAATTTTTGAAAACTTGATACATATTCTTATAGGAAATTTTATTTTATGCTGATTTCGAATATACCACATGTTAGTATGCTGAAAAAATTATTTCGCACAACAAATCGCAAAAAACAGGCTATTTTGAAATTTTTGACTACATTTTTGAAAAATTTCAACTCGAAGATGCAATCCGATCATGCTGGCCAACGAACTTGAACTTTCGTTTTGCGTCCTTAACATTTTAAAATTTGTTTGAAGTTTCTAGCACAATTCTACGGACAGTTATCGTCTGGAATGACACATACATACATACATTTTTTTTTTTTTTTTTTTTTTTTTTTTTTTTTTTTTTTTTTTTTTTTTTTTTACAAAACTCCCCTCAAAGGCGGAGGGGGCACACCATTAAATTGTAAAATAAACAAATAAAAAGGGATAAGGGAAGTTGCAGTACGAGGAGGAAGAATGGGATGAAAGGAAGTGCCCCTATAGAATGACCACCAGTTCAAGTAAGAACCCCTCAGGACGCGGGTGGTGATACCACGGAGTACTCCTGCAGAGATGCCCAACTCGAGTAACTCCGTGGCGCTTTTCCCGCACCACACCCCGCGCCATGACAAGGTCGCAGCCATGACCTTGATGTTATTAGGTGCCACTCCTTTTAGCTCAGATATCGCCTGTCGCAGATCGTTTCTATCATATTTACTTTTCTTAGCCCGCCAGGTCTGCTCCATGTCCACGCTGCCACTGACAACCTGGACATCCAGGATAATGGCAGACCCATCGGGCTTGACAGCAACGATATCTGGCTTCTTGCCCCGGTCACTCGGCATGTGATATAGTCTCTCTCTCTCTCAACAGCCCAACCGCTGGATGACAGAGCGCCTGCTATCTGCTTGGCAACCGCATCATGACGGAGAATGCGGCCACCGTGAGTACGAGGACACTGCTGCACTACATGATACAGGTTCTCATTTTTACCCCGACAGGCACGGCAAAGGGTATCCACTGTCCCGCGACTACTCCTCGAACACCTCACCGAGGTGGCCAATGTGGCCACCCGGACGGCATGAAAATGGCGGTAGTCGCGGGCCCCAATGCCCTCTGAAGCCCATTCCACCCACTGGGAAGAAATGGGGGATTCAGAGCACTGTCGGAGTTCCTTACCATCTACTGACTCATGCAGCGCAGCAGCAAACTCAGCAGATGAGCTGGGTTTGGGAGCAGTTGGTGTTGCTCGGTCGCACCACAACAACTGCTGCTTGACAAAGTCGAGGTCACCAGCAGTGCGGGCGACTTCCCAGCTCGAGCCCCTAAGGGCGAGCAGGCGCTGTCGGCGTAAAGATGGGATGCTGGCTGAGAGAGAGACAATACCGAGCCCACGGGCCTTGACCGGTGCATGGATATAGGCACTTGGGACACCAGGTGGAAAGCCTAGCCAAGAGCGCACTGCAGAGCGAACTTCACGATCTAACTCTAGCAGCCTCCCCGCAGAAGACCTACCAAAGACTAACCCATAGGTAAGCTTTGGCAGTAAGTACGTGCGAAGGAGGCGCAGCTTCTGCTGTGGCTTCAATGGAGCCTTGGTGGGTGATACGAGCTAGTGTTCCACCAAGGTGGAGGTCACACCCATGAAGTCAACTCCAAGGTATCGCCAAACCTCCAGCACGGATCGGGTGGGGATGGGTGACTGTCCTATGACAAAACACTCCTCATCCACCACCTTCACCTGATGCTGGCGACCCGATGGGACCGAGGAAACTGACCCACACTTATCTCGGTTAACCACCAAACCACACCTGGCTAGCTGCTCAGCAAAGGCATTGAGGGCAATCTGCAAGCCCTCACGGGTTTCGGCGAGTAGGATTACATCATCGGCAAAAGCCAGTGCACCTACTCGCACCCCAGGGGCGAGATCGAACCCTATTTCAGCTGGCAGCTTACCCAAGGCCGTGTCCACGACCAGGTTAAAGAGGAGTGGCGACAGAGGATCCCCCTGGCGTACCCCAGACATGACAACATCCCCCGACATCTCACCTCGTGCCTCGAGGACCGTCACGCCTTCGTGGTACAGGCGAGCAACATACTCAATTAAACGAGCAGGTGCCCCGACACCACGAAGACAATCGGTCAGGGCAAAATGGCTGACGGTGTCAAAGGCCTTAGCGACGTCCAGAGCGGCAAGATGGAGTTGCCGTTTCTTAATACGGGCCAGCGAAATGACAGTTTGGAGAACTGTAAGGTTCTCCGCTGTGCCATCCGCTGGTCGAAATGCTCTCTGGACGTCACCTATGACACCAGCAGCTTGGAGGCGAGATGCCAGAATCTTTTGGAAATGGCGGAAGACTACAGACGATATAGATATCGGACGGTAGACTCCAGGCCCACTTAACCCTTTTTTTGGGTTGAAAATTGTCTGGGCGCGGGCCATCGCTTTCGGGGTCTTCCCGATAGAAGCAGCAGGTTGAGGATGAGCAGCTTAACTGTTTTTAGTGGAAATCGTAGCCAGAAAAATTCTCTTTCCGAATAACATATTCTGAAGTATTAACTTTGCCATCATATATGAGCAGAACCACAAAATATTTACTCAGACTCGCTTTGCTTAAAAAGCGGATTTTATTCATAAAATTCCAAGTATCCGGAGTTTGGTAGGGTCGAGAATGTCTAGAAATATTCTCTCTGAAGTTCAGAAACTGGGAATTCAATTACAAGGTTCTGTTTTACAAACAAGAAAAAGGCGCTGGATATCAATCCCTGACATTTTTGAAATTTTAACATATTTCTGGGATTTGTTCGTATAGAAACAGACGGATTCATGAAAAAATCACGTTTAGGAACAGGTACTTTTTTGAGGTACCTAAGGTTTTTCTATTTCCTGGAGATGTTTTTGACGATTCCCTTTCAAGATGGCAGATCGTGTTCGTGAGAAAACCTTCATTGCCTTCCAGACACCTGTGTACGAGTTTTAATGCACGATCAATGATTATTCTATATGTCTAATATTATGCATGCGCAAAAGTAAAATCCTATAGCAGGACTGATACTCCTACAAAAACCTACACAGAGGATGAAGAAATGCATATATGTATTTATCTACTTTTTGGTAACAGGAAAATAAAAATAGCGGATTGTTTTGCTCCTAGTAGACACTCGCTGGGGAGATGTTTTGTAATAAAAATGAACTTTTCATGGTAGCCAATTTCAAGCTATGTATCTTGTAGCACACATGGATCTTGTAGGATTACACACATGTGTCACCATATTATGTGTGATTTCCTCACGTCATGGAGTATTCTCGGATAAATTTTTACTAAGCGTATGAAGTGGAAATTGGACCTCGTTATGCTAATTCTGAGAGCGACAAGAATTGAAAATTGAGTTCTTAGTATCAACATTTTCGAAAAATTTTGAGTTTCATGTATTTTTGTAATTGTCTGACGACCTCAACGCCCTCTACTACGTACTTGACGAACTGGTCAAGTAGATCGTAAGCGAAAATCACCGTATGGTTTTCAAATTCCGCAATTACCTGGTAAGCGCACTAGTATATTTCGAACACAGGTGAGCGACAATTTATTGTATTGTTAGTTAGACAACAAACGGTCAAGCAAAAATATTGGCATTCATTTTTGGCAGTTAACTGCTTATTGTAAAACACTTCTGAATGAGCAGGGCGGCACTATGTACGCCAACCATTTACTCAATACTTGATGTAGGTAGGTATTTGTTATGAGCTTGAAGGACAACCAGTACTGAATGCAATAAACCAATACGTGCAAATATTGAATTTTCAATTATATCTAAATTGGAAAAATACATAATAAATACAATTGATATGCCGACATAGTGTGATAAAAAATAATCAGTTCTATTTCCACTGATTGAAGGACAATGTATGCTTGTGAGTTAAAAGAGAGTTAAAAGCTAAGCTTGCGCTGGCATAAATGAGCCAAATTCAGCAATCCGATGTAGAACCGCGCGTTAACTATTTAATATTAACTCATGAAAAGGATAGAAAAAACATTCTTGTTTGTTTTGTTTTTGTTTTAAGGACTTCTAATGTAATAATGTAACCCAATAATCCACTTTATATTATTTGAGAGCATACTTGGGATATCTCACTTCATTAGTATACAATATCAAATTATCCAGTGTTAAAACATATTCTTATAGAGCGTTGTTCAACTTGATTATTTACGTTTATAAACTAAGGATGAATAACGTCAAATAAACAATTGAAAATGACAATCATGCAATATTTAGGGCTGCGTCCAAAGAAAGTACAATTTATTTTAGGGAGTTCCATTCTATATGGTTTTCCTCTTAAATAACTAATATTTTCTTTAAAATCGCATTTATTCTTTAGTATGTATTTACCCAAATTAAAGGTATAGAATTTATGTTACGGCAATGAATGTTATAGGGGGTCTAGAAGCTAGCCCGCACAATCCCTGAAAATTGTATCAAAATCGTTCCATTAGACTCGGAGTTTTGCCTGTGTCAATCGATATTAGTTTTTATCACGGTGCTTCATCAAGGGTCTATCACGGTTTTATGGTCAGTAAACTTCTTTCACGTCCTTCAGGAATGACACGAACACTGATATCTGGCTCGTCTTTTCTCATCATTCTCCAAAAGTAACTATCCAAATGAGACTGAAGCAGCTCGCGAGTCGTCCCTCTCATTTTTTTCAAAATTCAAGCCAGCAAATCGGGCTTCGTCAATTTGAATAGGGTGGTCGCAATCGCCTATCATTTGGGAACGTTTTTGGACAATTGAGGAACAAACTTCACGACACATAATGAACCAGTCCGTGATGGTCTTGGTTGATTTTCCTGTCAAATCAGCGGCGGTGGTAAGCGAGTGGTCAATAATAAACATTAACACGATTTCAAGAAGTTCGTCCAACTTCAATTTGCAATTTAATCTCCCATTGACATTCGTGTAGTGGGAAAAAAATGTCCACTTCCCACTGACCGGGTGGTACGATAGGTTCGCACACATTTCCAAATAGGGCGATATTCTACGCTACACTCACGTATCCTCGTCTGTTGCATTTCACCACCGCACCTATGGCAATGCCCTTCCGAACCTGTACCTAAAGTTCATGTTCGAGTAAAAAACGTAACGCACATTCTTCGCTTTGCCCGGCCGTTGCATAAAATTTGCAGAGAAGCATTTCGGTGTAGTTCGGTTGAGATTTTGCCGATATAACTGACGGACAAGATGGGATAAGGGATCATAATGGAACGTTCGTAATAACGTTCATAATGGGATCATAGAGGAATTACAGTTGTCTATGATGAAACTCAACTTCGCGATTAAGGTACAAATCAAACACGTCGAATACCGCTGAGGGGCGCATTGCAAGTAGTGTGAAGCGCTTTCGGAACAGAAGTGCTCTGTGGGGGCGCATACTAATACAGCACCATTTGGTTTTTACTCTGCCAATTGCGATATTATTTATTGGGCATTTTCCAAGAACGTATACCCAATTACCTACCGAGTTTGATCGAAATCGTACCAATAGATGATGAGAAATCTACGTTATGAGAAATTCACGTATGCGCATGCTCACAGGCTGCTGTTGATTCGACGGCATTGAAAGATTTAGGGGACTTTCTAGGGACTAACCAGCAAAATCCCCGAAAATTTCATCGGAATCGAACTAAAACTTAGTATGGTTTTAGGCATGACAACGATTTACCGCAGACTGATGGAGACGGACAGGCATCAGACAGACAGACACGGAACCAAAATTGATCAGCTAGCTCTGAAACGCAAAAAGCAAGTAAAAATTTTGATTTTGGGGGGACAACAATTTTTTCGACTTCTATCACGAACACAAAGCTTCTCTACCTTCGGTAGTGAGGAAGCAAAAATTACCGACTTCGAACTCCGAGAGGTTCATCGATTCCAGGTAGCTGCAGCTTGTCTGTAATCCTTTTCCAGTAAGCAAAAAGGTGGCGAGAAGTCCACTACCTGGAGAGGACAAAGCGGTAAAGCCTTTCCAGTGAAAACAAAGGTAGGCGAAGAAGGCAGAGGCAGACGAAATGCAAAAGTTTAGTGACAAAGACACCTGTTGCACGTTTTTCAAGTGAAATTTTGGTAATGGCTAAATCTACGGATTTTCACCTGGAATCCAGTCTGCCAGGGATACATCATTCAGGTCCCATCACCTGTCCCGCTCAAAAAGGGGGAAAGCATCGATCAGGTCCCGTTGAATATTTATCTGTCAAGTCCCACACTCGTTTAAGTCCCGTGGAAAGAAGAAACTACTCCTTCACTACTCCTTGTTGTCGTAGGGGGGCCAACATTTATTATTAATTATAATTATCATAGAGGACATTCGGCTCCACGTTTCCCGGGAATTCACCAAATTGATTCGTTGGAAACTTGGGGACTCGTGTTCCAACCGGAAACGACCAAGTCCCTACCAGCTTTAAACGAAGGCCTTCAAGAACTGAATAACATCGGACGATAGCCGAAGTGGGCAAATCGACCGCTCAGCGCAGCCCATCTGGGAGAGAAAGGGCGCCCAGCTGAGCGCAACATTTCAGACTGCCATAGCCCAACTGGGCAAAAGATATGAGGAGCTTACTTTCAAAAGGGGTCATATCCATTTTTCGAAAAAAATCTGTAAAAAACGGATTTTCAATCTGTAGGATAACCAAAATCGATTTGTATGAGCAGTTAGCGTCAAAAAGGAACATATCCTTGTGTATTTGAAGGTCAAAGTTTGATGTTTGGATCAAAAGGGATCACATCCATTCCTATATGATGGATAATTTTCGTTTCAATCAAAAGGGAATATATCCTCACCTTCCTTCAAGTTGTTGCTCGTTGATGTTTTTCAAAAAGGAACATATCCAAAATGCCATCTACCGGATTTTTTTCCAACTCTAGTTTGGAACATACCTTTTAGAATGCCTGTGCTGTTTGGTGATAAGATTTGAAGGGTTTGGTATGAATAACCAACAGAGTGCAGGAGCAATACTCTTCGGCACCCCTGTTATCAACTGTGCTCCTGTACTTCCCAATATTCAATGAAATTGATATAAGACGTGCTGTGATAACATGTTTTCACTCCTGTTACGCTGATTTCTCTAGTGCTTCTTTCTGTTTTAGTTCGTGTCTCTTGAGATTTTTAGACTTATCGTCGTTTTTGCATTGCTAAGGTGTCGTTAGTATTGCCAAGAATGGAGGGTATTGTTGGCGTTCATTTGGGTACCCATGAAGTAGCACCCTCACAAGACGATGGTGAAGTAGGAGAATGTGATTGCCTTGACGAAGAGGAAACTGATTTTCATGTTTGACAGTTTGACAGATTTTAAAGATTTTTTCTATATTGGCTTTTTTGTTCGTTCCAAACTGAAAATTTGTTGATAATACCTTACCTTATTATTACCTACATTATATAATTTGGAAACAAAGTTCATGTGTGTTTTATGCATACCTAAAAAAATATGAATTACCTGCACTTGATTTTTGTGATTTTTTATTGAGAACATTATGTCTGGATTATAATAGGTAACATAATCATCATAATAATGACTTCAGTCGCGGGAGAGTAAGCAATCCAAGATATAAACCAAAAATAATTATATTGGAAGAACGTCACGTCGCTTTGCTTTTGCATAAAAATTTTGGCGAATAGTAATTAATATCTACATTATACACGCTCGTGTATTGATGTAAATGTGAAATATGAGAAGTTCATTCATCATCAGGCCTAGTTATGATTGACATTTTATGTCTTTGCTATGGCACACAACCAAATTTTCGTTATGTCACGTTACGTTACGTAACGAAATATGCTCAATTTCTGATGATTTCCGCTGAACTACTGCGAAGTGCGTGGCCAACAATCACAGTTATGAGCATGGTTATTTGAATTATTGTTTACACACAGGTGATCATTCTCAATAATTGATATTGTGAACATGATTGCAACCGCTTGTTAATTTCTGATTGCATACGAGTCTGCTACACATACCTACGCGTCTGCAACTGAAGACATGAAATGTTCCAATGTGTTGCAGACTCGTATGCAAGCGTTTCTTTAGTTATGAGTCCGGTCTAGTTTTAGTTACAAGCCAAGTAAAATACGGTCATTTATACCGTCCTAGTTTCACCTATTTTTGGCTCATAGCACCCATGAGAGTGGAGCGATCGAGCTGACGAGAAGTTAGGACCAACTAGACCCCAAGTGGAGTCTATGTGCGAAAGAACAGATTTTTTAAGTCAATTCTAAGGGCTTTTATGGCCCGGACGGCGGACGGCGAACGGCGAACGGCGGACGGCGGACGGACATTTCAAATTTGGATTCTACGCACCTTGAAACGTAAAGTGACAAAGTTTTGAGGGGGGGTAATAAAATTATGTTCAGGGTTTTGAAGCGGTTGAATCGTCGTGTCATATTTGCCTCTCTTCCTTGATACCTACAATCGAGACCTAGATTTCTCCGTATTTAACTTTCCCAATATCTCTCGTGAAGAGGTAGACAGTTTTATTTCCGGGTCGCGGATGTCGCAAGATGCGCCCGTGTTTAGCCTTAAAGATGTTTGTTCAAACAAGGGGAAATCTCTCCTCGGACATTCGTATAAATTAGAAGTAGGGCAATCTTGAACTCAGTCTATTTGTCGATCCTCGTCGCACCAGTCCGCAAGGTATTATATCTGTATTTTTTTGTCACGTAACACCCATACTTGAAGAATTCAATAAAACCCGCTTGTCAGTCAGATTATTAGTACTCTCACACCCTTTATCCTGTCATTCATATGACAGCCGACTTACTGGTGTCAGAAGCTTGGATCTAAATCGACCCCTTTTGCCTAAAATCAAAATCAAAAATAAATACACGTAATATACCAAAAGTCACAGTTTTCACAACATCGAAGCTGGCCACTTCCGTTGTGTCAACCGATCAAGAAACCATCTTTTGAAAAACCTTCTTTTGAAAAACCATCTTTTGAAAATTTGAAAAACCTTGTGTCTCCCCGCACTGACGAGTGGACGAGGGAACCAAGTGAAATAACGTGTATTTAATCAGGCAAATAAATTGAGAGGAATCCGATAGACTGAACAAGCGTGAACAACATCAACATTATATTGGAAAATTCGGAAACTGCGCCGCCCCCAAGAAGACCCTTTATTAGGTAGGAACCGGCAGAAGTGCCCGTCGTCGGACATTTTGCCCTAGTCGCATAGGGAGACGACCGTGGCCGAGCTGCCACCTCAAGAGCCGTAATTAAAACGGACAACGCCCCTTGCTGTTTGCTGACTGGACACGGCTGTGAAGTGCCGATTACCGCATTGCTGACGACGACAGATAGACTCCGGAAGCAGCGCTATCGACCCGCCTTCCGTATTGAACATCTACGTGGTACCTACATCTGCCAACTGTAAGTGTAAAATTTGTACCTACAGATAGGTCGAAGTTCTCTATAAAAAGAAAAATATATCATATAAAAAAAAAAATAATAATTTTTTTGAGTAGAGTAAAAGAAAAGAGAACACATTTTATAACGAAATTTAATAAGTAAACAAAAGAGAAATCGACTGTGATAGATGAAATAAATTAGTATAACAGAGAAGTTGGTATAAAAAAATTTATATATAATAATAATAATTTTTTGTTGAAATCTGATCATTGAAAATTTTCATTGTATTTTGTTAGTATAAGAATATTATTGTGGTAGATTATAAGTGTGTCATAAGTTTTGAAAGGGAACTTTAGTGCATTGAGAAATCATTGAGAGCAGTTAATCAGTACAGTTAATCTCTCTACGGGTCAGAATATATGCCCATTACTAGGTCAGGAGTGTCCTCTGTCCCCCTAGGAGAGCCAATTTCTCCACGAAGCGTACCTTTGCCTAATTCGCCCGAAGGTGATAATAATATGTCCGAAAACGGAGATGCCCCCGCAGCTTCTTACGTATCTGCTCAAGCCCTCAGTAAAAATATTCGCACGTTCGATGGGAATAGGAATCAGTTAAGTGAATTCATAGCCTCATGTGAATCGGCAGGTCGTTTAATAAACCCTAATGAAGATGCCATTTTATTAGAACTCATACGCATGAAGTTAGTTGGAAAAGCTTTCAATGGAGTCAAGTATAGAACAATTAATAATTTCAATGACCTGAAGGGAATACTAACTGATTTATTTGGTGACAGACAATCTCGTGCAAGGTTGGAAACCTCCTTCTACCAAACCAAACAGCTACCTAACGAGACTGTAGTACAATATTCAGAACGGCTTGAACATATTATGTATTTACTTATTGACTCTGTTACCGCCGAAGTAGAAACTCAGTATAGGCGTACACATGAAGAACAGATTCGAATTCAGTCTAAGAACATTTTTATTCATGGGCTTCGTGAACCTATTAATTTGCTCTTGAAAGCTAGAAACCCAAATACTTATGAAGAAGCCCTTGCCATAGCGATTGCCGAAGAAAGAGAAGTAGGTAGTAGAAGAGAAATATTCCCTCGAGGTATCCGTAGTCCAAACTCAAATTTATTTCAACGATCTAATTTTCAGGTAGGTAGTAACAATTTTCGTCGGAATCCCAACGAAGGTAACCGGGGAAATGGGAATTTCAGAGGTCGGACATTCCCGTCAAATAATAATTTTGTTACTGGTAGGGTATACGAAATTAACTCCCGTCCCAATAGAGGCCAATTTGGTGGGTCCAGAAATTTTACAAATCAACGTGGTTCTTTTAGCCCCAGAGGTGGCTTGCCCAGGAATCACAGTTCATTTTCATATTCAAATGGGTCCCAGATGCGGAGGGGGAATGGCCAATCCAATGGAAATTCATCTTCACGCCAAGGAATTTCCACCTCTCGCCCTTCACCAAAATTTTGCACATTTTGTAAATTGTCGAATCACAACGTAGAAGATTGTGCTACTAAAAAGAGGATAGATTCATACAGCTCTTTAAACTCCGAGCGTGCTTCAAGTTCGACTCCTCGTTAGCAGATACAGGGGATATTAACCCGGAGCAAATAAAAGGGAATTTGCAGGACATCATGGGGTTTTTGTATCAAATTACAGTAAATTTAGACGGTAAAAATTGTAAACTGCTGGTAGACACCGGATCGGACTGTTGTATTATAAAATTCTCCAGTGTAGAAGAAACTAAAATCCAAACAGACCAGCTTTATTATTTGAAAGGAATAACAGGCCTCCATATCTCAACTATGGGAAGTGCTGAGCTAGGCATTATAAATAAAAGTAATGGTTCGATTTTTACTCATAAATTTCATGTAGTACCCAACAGTTTTCCAATACCTACTGATGGATTACTAGGTAATGATTTTTTTGAAAAAACCGGAGCTGAAATTAATTATACAGACTTCAAATTGAAGATTAGGGAGGTTGAGTTTGCTTTGGAAAGAATTTTGCAGTTACCTGAAAATATAAAACTCTTGCCACGATCAGAAACGCTTTGCGAATTAGAGGTCAACCTAATAAAAAACGAGGGTCCTGTCACTAATACCAGTGCTTTTGTGATAGACAAATTTAATCTGTCTGAACACGTTATTTGTCCCACAGCTATTGTTAACACCGATGGCCACCACTGTAAAGTTTTCTTGTTAAATTCAAGTGAGGAAACTCAGATTCTACCACGTCCAGCAATTACGTTAACACAAGTTAATTTAGGTTCCCAAATGGAAAAGGACGAAGTAGTACTTGAACAAAAGGTGTATTTGAACACCAATGCCTCTAGTGAAAGATTGAAAATGATAGAGGAATCTACTAAGATGGATCATCTGAAACCAGATGAGCGCGAAGCATTGCTGAAGATTTTGCATCAGTATAACGATGTTTTTCACTTGCCGGGTGATCGTCTAACCACTACACCTGTTATCAAGCATAAGGTGATAACCATCGAACATGCCCCCATTCATGTAAAACCATATCGCCTTCCGCAAGCCTATCGAGAAGAAATCGAACGCCAGGTTCAAGTTATGCAGGAACAGAATATTATCGAACCGACAACAAGCCCTTATAATTTCCCATTATTGGTGATTCCCAAAAAGCAAGATAACTTAGGTCAGCAGTTCTTTAGAATAGCCGTAGATTTTCGGAAATTAAATGATGTTACAATAGGAGAATCCTTTCCAATTGGAAATATACAGGGTATATTGGATGCCGTTTCAAATAGTCGGTACTATTCGGTTATCGATTTGGCAGCTGCATTCAATCAAATTGAGGTAGATGAAAAGGACAGGCATAAGTTAAGCTTTAGTACACAAAATCAACATTGGCAATTTCGCACCATGCCTTTTGGGTTAAAAAACGCACCATCAACTATGGCCAAGGTCATGGCACAGGTCATTACGGGTGTCCACGGGCTGAGGGGATACGCATATTTGGATGACATCATTCTATACAGTCCGGATTTATTGGGTCATGTCAAGGACTTAAAATTACTTTTTTCGCGACTACGACAGTTCAATCTAAAGGCAAACCCAAGTAAGTGTTCGTATTTCATGCCTGAAGTGACGTATTTAGGGCACAAGATTACTCGGAATGGTGTATTACCGGACGACAATAAACTTGCGTTACTAGCTCGTATGTCACCCCCAAAGAATTTAAAAGGAGTCAAGTCATTTGTGGCTTTTTGTTCCTATTATCGGAAATTCGTTAGAGATTTTGCTAAGATAGCCCAACCATTAGTTAAATTAACAAAAAAGGATGCTAAGTACGAATGGGGAAGTGAACAGCAAGATGCATTTGAAAAATTAAAAAAACTCCTTATAGAGCCCCCTCTCTTGAAATATCCGGACTTCACGAAGACTTTTTACTTGTTCACCGATGCCTCCCTTTATGCTGTCGGAGCAGTACTATCGCAAGACTCAGTTGAAGGATATAAAGTCCCAGTGTCTTTTGCCTCTAAAATGTTAACAGAAGCACAGACTAGATGGTCTACTATAGACCGTGAATGCTATGCCATTTATTGGGCAATTAAACATTATCACTGTTATTTGTACGGCCGACATTTTAAAATTTTGACAGACCATAAACCGCTGTGCTGGCTGTTTAGTGTGAAGGATCCAAACTCGAGATTATTCCGATGGAGGTCCGAGATTGCAGAATACGATTATGAAATCTTATACAAAGCCGGATCGGAGAACCCTGCTGATTTTTTAGTCGACTCACACCGGAACAACTTCCAAAACAACCTTTAGACTCGCATTCCGCTGAGTCGGCCGCTCAGTTAGCTAATACCCCTGAGACCGCGAAACTTGTTTATACCCAACAACAACATCAACCCCAAACAAGTGGATTAGCCCAACCAGATAATGCCTACCTACCAAACCTTTTGTCGCCTTTTTAGAAACCAAACCAATTATGAATTTCAATATGACAGAGATTTCAAAAAATTTGAAAACGGTAGTGAAGCAAAATAGTATTACGGATGTGGTATTCCTGATCCCCAAGGATTTGACAGGTATTAGGAATTTTCCATATATTTCGGCATTAAATAAATTAATGGATCAATTAGATGATACCAATACTAGAACAATATATACCGTGGATTTACACAAAACCAGAATTCATTTTATTATGTATAAACAAAATGAAGTAGAGAGAATGAAAGCAGAAGAATCTTTTAAGGCCTTAGAAAGTTTGAAAGAGAAATTAAAATTATTAAACGTTCGTAAGGTAGTAATATCTGCACCTATCGATCCAGAAGAAAGCCAAAAATTGCGTTCTATGATTAGATATTTATTTCCAGCCTCGGACTTTAAGACTTTTTATGTAAATTTTGACCCTGAAGAGGTTCAAGATCCCGTTAGGCGGGAAGAGATTATCAAAGAATTTCACGGATCAATACTGTCAGGTCATGAAGGGATGAATAGAACTTTACATAAAATTCAACTGTACTACCATTGGCCGCAAATGAAGGAACATGTAGAAAATTTTATTAAACGTTGTTCTCAATGCCAAACTAATAAAGAGACGCGAAAGAAAACTAAGGAGCCGATGCAAATAACCACTACAGCCTTTTACCCTTTCGAGAAGCTTAATTTAGATTTAATGGGTCCATTTCCATTATCAACCGAAGAAAATCGATACTTACTTACCACGCAGTGTGATTTAACTAAGTATAGCATTGCAGTACCTATCCCAGATCAGGAATCGCTGACAATCGCACGTGCACTCGTGAAAGACGTAATATTAATTTACGGGTGCCCGCGATCCATTTTAACTGATTTAGGAAGAAACTTAATAGGGAGTCTAATTCAAGATCTGTGTAAATTATTGAAAATCAAGAAACTACAGACTACTGCATTTAGACCCCAAAGTAATGGAGCATTAGAGAGATCTCATCAAAATTATAATGAATATTTACGACATTTCATCCACCCAAACCAATTGGATTGGTGTCAGTGGATTCAGTATGCGAGTTTTGCATATAACACCACACCACATACAGCGACTAAATTTACACCATTCGAACTAGTATTTGCCAGGAAGGCAACACTTCCATCCGCCTTGTCCCAAGAACCAAATTTTAGATATACTTACGACGATTATCTTGCGGAATTAGAGCAAAGAATGCAAATATCTAACCAAGTAGCTAGAGAGAATTTACGAAAATGCAAGGAAGTTTATAAGGATTATTACGACCGAAACATAAGACCAGTCGATTTCCATGAGGGTGAATTAGTAATGTTGATCAATGAACAGCAAAAGAAAGGACTTAACCGCAAATTATTTCCCAGGTGGCTAGGTCCATTTGAAATAGTTGAACTAACTGAGAATCGAAATAATGTAATTATTAAAAGGGGGAGGAGAACAGAGAAAGTACATGTAAATCGTTTGAAAAAGTATAATCCATAAAATTAATAAGAGGAAGAGGAGTAATTATGAGGTCTCTAGATTTATCTACTATTGTTCCAGGTCAGGATGACGGAATTCGTTCAATACTTTGTAAGTGCTATGCTTTGTATGTGGGTATGTGTTGTAAAAGGAGAATTTAACGTTACCTCATTTAGGAGTCATCCAGGTTTGCATTTCGAGCAGTTAGGGCATTTAGAATATTACCAGTCGCAATGGAAATTAGTAACTTTTACATCATTACGATTACTCGATGACGAGTACCATTTAATCGATACCAAATTAAGGCAATTAGAACAAATTTGCTCTCATTCAAATTTTGGGTATAACAACTATTTTTTTAATTTCACACTATGCACGAACGATGTCTTGATGTTAAGAAGGAATTTAGATGAATTGGAAAGAAACCGCCAAACAGTTACAACACTGATAGGACATCGCAACATACCTAGAGCAAAACGAGGTATATTAAATTTCGTAGGAAGCCTCCAAAAGGTGTTATTTGGTACGCTTGACGCTGATGACGGAGAAGTAATTACTCAGAACATTAACCAGTTGACGGTGAATAGCAAAGATACCCTATCCCTCATAACGGAACAGACACAAATAGTACAGTCAAGTTTGGTAAATTTTAATAATACCATGGAGAGAGTAGCTCAGAATGAATGTACGCTTTCCAGAACCTTAACAACTTTATCGAATATAACCGCGGAACTAAATACAAAGGTAAGCAGGTTAGAAGCGGAACAACTTATTGAAGAATGCGCTGGTCGCATCATGTTTCTAATTAATAAATTTCGATCGGAATTGGAAGCACTTGTAGATGCTATCCTTTTTGCGAAGTTAGGTTCACTACATCCGAAGATTATTACGCCGGATGAGCTAGTGGCTGCATTACAAGATGCCCTTCCTCACCTGCCAAAGGAAGCGAAATTTCCTATATCACTAAACCCTGATCAAGGCCATAATTTATTGGAGATCATCCACATTACGGTATATTATAGCTCAGGAAATCTTATTTTTCTCTTATATCTTCCGCTTGTCCAACCACCGGTTTTTGATCTTTACCACGTAATCCCATTGCCTGCTAAGGTAGATAATAACTACACCTATTCATTTATTAAACCTGAGTACGAGTACTTTGCTACAAGTACCTCAGGTACTCACTTTTCCATGCTATCACAGTTTGAGTATTCAAATTGTTTCCGTATTGAATCTGACGACAGACTCATTTGCAAGGAACAACAACCCTTGTTGTCAACGGGTGTTGTAAATTTTTGTGTTGCGACATTGTTTTTTAATTCCGAAGCGGTACCCTCCTCGTGCGATACTAGACTGTTTGTCCTTCGTACCCCCCTTGTCCAGCCGTTGCTAAAGTCAAATCATTGGTTGTACGTTGCACCGTCAGCCGCTACTGTCAATGTAAGGTGTAAAAAGCCTGAATCGTCAACTAACGTTTTGTTGACGGGCGTGGGTTTGGTAACCTTGTCTGAGGACTGCCTCGCTCAGGGCCCCCACATTGTTATGATTCCCTCGAATATCCCATTCACAGTTTCCACTTCATTCATTCCCGATTTTAATCTAACCTTCTCCGAGAATGAATTAAGTCAAATTATTGCGGCAAACATTTCTAAATGGCCAATACCGGCCCAAATTAAATTAAATTCATTGAAAATTCCGGATTTAGAGGTTGCTAGTTTTCGACTGGCGGAAGTCGTAAAACATGCCGATGATATTCGGTTCCGCACTAATTTAACCATCCGAACAGACTACACTATCATTGTTTTAATTGTTCTTGGAGGTATTGTCACGCTTTTAGTGACTTGGAAATTTAGAATGCTATGTTTTGCTAGAAGAACTCCGAACCAAGGTGGTAATGTTACAAATGTCAACTTCACCACACAAGAAGATCAGGTTAGGTTCCTCCAGTCACCAGTGGTCAGAGCGCAACCAAATGTATTAGGAAAGTCAGATAAAATCGAAGCCCCTGTAGTGGCTATGGAAAAAGTTCAACCGTCACAAGGTAGCTCTAGTCGTTCCCCGACAAAGCGTTTATTCTAGCTTGCGAATAGGAAACCAAGGATATGATCAATGATAATGTTTAAAAAAAAAAATTATGAAACGATTATAATAGTGATTAGGGTGTTTATAATGTGTATAATAATTTAAAATGTTTATAATAGTGATTAGGGTGAATGATTATAAATAAAGAAACGATGATAAATGTGTATGAAGATGAAACTGAATGCGATGAGAATAATTACAATGAGCAGTAATTGGCTAGGAAGTATAGAAGACCTAATTTGTTTGTTGAAGACCGTAATTTGTTTGTTGAAGACCATAATTTGTTTGTTGAAGACCGTAATTTGTTTGTTGAAGACCATAATTTGTTTGTTGAAGACCGTAATTTGTTTGTTGACGACCATAATTTGTTTGTTGAAGACCAGAATTTGTTTATTGAGGACTATAATTTGTAGTTGAAGACCATGAATTGTTGAAGACCATGATGAGAAATATCGATATCGTTCAGTAGAAGACCTTATTTGTTGATTAAAGATCGTTGTGGAGAATATAGTTCAGTAGAAGACCTTATTTGTTGATTGAAGATCGTTGTGAAGAATATAGTTCAAGAGAACTATAACTGCAGTTAGGTTAAGTTAGGATAAGCTACGATATGTTATGTTAGGTTTAAATGACTTGCGTAACGGGTATTATTATATCGGGATTTGGCATTATACCTATATCGTTTCCAATTTATTGTTGAGTATACTTGTGTGTTATTTTACATATTATTGTGTGTTTGTTTTACGTGGATCCATGACATATTTTTTTTTTTTTTTTTTTTGTTTTTGTAGGATTACTATATGTACACCTCGGGTTGAGTGTTATTTATTATTATTGATGACTGTTATCAATTATTGTTTTGTAACCTGCATTCTATTTTATGGACTTGTGTGACGATGGACTCGATACATTGCCTGTTGGCAATTTATCTTCTCTATGGGGGGAGGTGTCATATTTGCCTCTCTTCCTTGATACCTACAATCGAGACCTAGATTTCTCCGTATTTAACTTTCCCAATATCTCTCGTGAAGAGGTAGACAGTTTTATTTCCGGGTCGCGGATGTCGCAAGATGCGCCCGTGTTTAGCCTTAAAGATGTTTGTTCAAACAAGGGGAAATCTCTCCTCGGACATTCGTATAAATTAGAAGTAGGGCAATCTTGAACTCAGTCTATTTGTCGATCCTCGTCGCACCAGTCCGCAAGGTATTATATCTGTATTTTTTTTGTCACGTAACACCCATACTTGAAGAATTCAATAAAACCCGCTTGTCAGTCAGATTATTAGTACTCTCACACCCTTTATCCTGTCATTCATATGACAGTCGGTCATGTAGACAGTTGGGTCCCCGTGTCTCTGGTACCTTTCCCAACATTGTAAACGAAAAGCTGAAAAGCCGCTTTCTCAAAATCCGGAAATGTAAAAATTTCATATTCATGTTCTTTTGACAGGTTTAAACAAGCATGGTTCCTTTATCTCAATATACACTTCCTTCGACTTGGTTCAGAAACGCATAATACACGACCGGCAGATGAAATCTGTTAACACACATGTACAATGTACCAGTGTACTGTATAACCAACCTTTGCGCTATGTGTGATAGCGATTCCAAGGCAACCAACAGCTTTTAACCTGGCGTTACGTACCAATCACTAACCGGAGCTGCCACAACGACCTTCCACGCTTCGGCTAACGAGCATTAACCCGACTTTGATCTTGCGTTCCCTAACCCTGCGTTTACGGGGATCTGCCACAACCGACCCTAACTATCGTTTCCACGAGTCTCTTAACTGGCATTTGCCCAGATGGGTTTTCTTTTCTTTTCATAAATACCTTCCTAGTTTGTTCCAAAACGTACTGTCAGTTTCACTTTCACTATCTCATTCATCCGTCTTTTCTCAGATCAACGGACAGCCCCCCACCCCCCGATGACGAAGGTGTTAATGAGTTTTTACCCTGAATCGCTTATAATTACGTTTGACCCCTCGAGTAGCGGACAAATAGATAGTAGCTTCGCATGACTTGACTTCCTGACTACTGGCTGACGACCAAACAACTTTTGGAGACCACATATACGTATTGTACTACTACCTATGTACGATTAAAGCATGCATATAAAACTATGATTTTCTAATTCTTCCATCATTGTTTCAATATATTTATATTGGTGGGGAGGGGTTCCGCCCTTGAGTATTCTTGGGGATTTTTTTTTCCGCCGTGCGGGATTTTTCCCAGTTATCAGCGCCGTTAGCTTCCTCGTTGGTGTCCGTAGGCAACAAAATACGGGCGATTTACACATGGAGCTACTAATTAAAAAACCGGGTCTGTCGTTATTTCCTCAACAGTGTCCATAATTTAATCAAGCTCGGTAAATAAGAAACCACCACCTTTCTGCTGTTTGCATCGTGCCAAGAGGTTAGAAATACATTTACGAGTTGCGATATTCCTACTAGAAATGGGCGATAGTCGATAGTTCAGCACTATCGATAGCCCAATACTATCGGTTTAAAATTATCGATACTATCGATAGTTTTTCGATAGTGGCTTCCCCTATTCCGTACGGTGTACCTGTCCAATGAAGAATTGAATGTTATTGAATTGAATTGTCAATGACTTGCAGGATTAGGTATATTTATAAGATTACACAAAGGTTTGAAACGAATTTATTTAAATTTATAAAAAGCATTTCCAAAGGAAAAAATTAGACTACCCAAGCCCGTTATACCCAGAAACGCGGCAGGCCGCTCGTACTTTCTCTCTTATGGGAGAAGAGCAATGAGAATTGAAAATGTCTCAGTAATTTGAATGTTATTCATTGTTTTAAATAAAATAACAATTAGAAAATATAAAACAACTAGAGGCCTGTTAGGGCTTGGAAAGCCCTAATCTAGAGAGTCTCCCTATCAAATTTCAACTTCCTACAGTGAACAGGAAAGGATTTAGCTCACTCAGCTGATCAGAAAAGACCCCATCACTACGTTTCTTACTTACCGACACTTTTGCAACAAACTTGGGGCCGTTCTGATTCGGAATTATATATAAAGACCGTTCGGTATTATATATAAAGTCCGCTAAGTTCTTCAGTTTCAATTTCTTCGTTCAGAAATAACTCTCCTAGATGTTAGTAACTACACCACGTTTCTTACTTACCGTGAATTGATGGCAACTGTTGTTACCGTCACAGCCTAATAAACAACTCTCGTTGATAAGGACCGCCTAGAACACGATCAAGGCGGGTATAGAGACGAACGGCGACACTTTTGCAACAAACTTGGGGCCATGCTGATTCGAATGAGCAGTCTAACACTAAAATCGGACCGCGAAGTTCTTCACAATTTCAAAGACCGTTCGGAATTATATATAAAGATAATTGATACACAATCCGCTGAATTCCTGCTGGCCGAATTGAAACAGACCCTTCAATAATAACACCTGTATTTAATGTTCTAAATAAACTTACAATACGTTAATTAAATTACTGATTTCACTGCTAGTATAGGTACACACTCATAACAACACCTATCTTGTTTATAGGTTGCGTGACGTTTTTTTCTTTGTGTAACAAAAAACCCGTCGACTAAGACAATTTCAATGTCAAAAATATCAAGACAAGTAAATTGCATGAGGAACATTTTGCCCTTTTTCCGTCTTCTTCACTGAAATACCTCCATACATTTGATTTTACTAGCATACTTATTGGCACTGAACTACTAAGTAGACGCACGAAATTAAAATATGAACTGAAGCAGCGGAATATGCTATACGGCATTGAGGGGGAAGGAAGAGAAAGAAAAAGGGTGAGGTAAGCAGGAAGAGTAAGGTGGGGGGACCTGTAGAAAACCCTACAATATTTTCACAAAATTTTTGAGAAAGCTTCATGCCTTTCATTTATTCAGAAAAGAGAGAGAGAGAGTTAGTAGGTAAGAGGAAAGTGGAGTCAATACCACGAATTTTGTTTGTTTGCACAAGTGGTGAATGCCTGATTTCTCGAAATGACGAGTACGTACTCACAACAGGCATTAAATACTGACATGAGCGGGGCAGCCTCAACTCCGGGAATTTCATTTCAAAGCACTACCTTTAACTGTACCTGTAAAACAATGGAAAGAGTCTCCAACACTAAATACTTGGGGCTTATAATAGATGAGCAACTCCGTTTTACTCAGCATATTGAAAAATTATCAAACAAAATTAAACAATGTTCATATATATTCTACAGAGCAAGAAATATTGTAACTATTAAATTCCTAAAAATGTTATACTTTGCAATTGTACATTCCAGTATTACCTATGCTTACGGTGACCATATTTATCTCAAGCAAAATCGGGACGGATAGACCCATCAAGGGGGTCTGAGGGGTATAGAATACCCTCCATGGGGAGGGGGGTCGGGGGTCCAAAAAGTTTGTTAGCGAATTTTTGAAGAAAATTAAGCTCGCTTTTGCTCTCGCCTCAAAATTTGTAGAATGTGAATTTTTGAACATTTTTTATGCAGAAATCCGTTTCAGGCTATTCTGAATTATATTCTGAAGTTCAACGCATTTTTTAATGTATATATGTATGTATGTACGTATGTATATATGTATGTATGTATGTATGTATGTATTATGTATATATGTATGTGTCATTCCAGACGATAACTGTCCGTAGAATTGTGCTAGAAACTTCAAACAAATTTTAGAATGTTTAGGACACAAAACGAAAGTTCAAGTTCGTTGGCATGCATGATCGGATTACATCATCGGGTTGAAATTTTCAAAAATGTAGTAAAAAATTTCAAAATAGAATGTTTTTTGCGATTTGTCGTGCGAAATAATTTTTTCAGCATACTAACATGTGGTATATTCGGAATCAGCGTAAAATGTCCTATAAGAATATGTATCAAGTTTTCAAAAATTTTAAAGTTGAAAAATCAGTCAAAAATCGAAATAATGCCGTTCGCTAGTTGTAAAAATCGGTAATATTTGCATGAAACATTGTCCAAATTCAGATTGAACTACTCTTATGGAAGTATCCCTGTATAACCAATCCTAGAACCATGCTGTTTACGCATGGTAGTAGGTGCGTAGGTAGTAGGTGCTTGTTAAAATAAAAAAATAAAAAATAAAGTAATCACAACTGATGAGTTTACTCTGTGAAATATTCTGTCCTCCGATTCTCTCGGTCGCTCTCTTTAATGTTTTACGCTCATGTTTTAGGACTTGATGTAGCTTTAATACTGACTGTGGCTTGGAAAATATCAGCCATGA
The DNA here is from genome assembly GCA_030762985.1 of Adelphocoris suturalis. Taxonomy (NCBI): domain Eukaryota; kingdom Metazoa; phylum Arthropoda; class Insecta; order Hemiptera; family Miridae; genus Adelphocoris; species Adelphocoris suturalis. Next base: position 133,623,349 of record CM061042.1, read on the forward strand.
AAATGTTTGTCTATCAAAGTCATAAACTAAAATTTCTCTACACGATCAATAGCGGCTGAAATGTCGAAGATTTCTTCAAAAATTCGCTCATGGGGTCATGCTGCATGACTGGACTTTTTTTTTTTTAGGCCTATTTCATCCATTCAAACACTGGTTTATAAAGAGCTTTGTATCAAACTAAAAATATGTAATATTCATTAAAGTATGTGCCACTAAGAATTACATGACAAAATAATTTCTAGAAGTTTATTACATACACAGAAAGAATATGTGCCTTTTGCACGAACAAACTGAACTTTACGAACAACTGGTAAGTTTTTATAGTCAAATAAACAAACATTAATTTTCCAAAAAATGAAAAAATAAAAGTTACATCATTGTTCTTGTTATATTTTTTCACTAGGGCCAGGGGTACTCTTTTTACTCCAGCCGTACTTCTGCGTTGAGGAAAGTGCTCTCAGCAAGGAGTCGTCTTTTCTTATTTTGTCGTACATTTCAGCACACGACAAAGAACTAATCATTTGGATAATTAGTAATGCTTTAACACAGTCTAGTGCCATTGAAGATTTTTCTGCGGTCCAAAAGTTGTTTATCAATGAGAAAGCTCGCTCGACTGAAGTATTTGTTCCTGGTAAAGAAAGAGCAAATTCTACCAGAGTTTTGAGATTAGGAACGCTTATTTCGTTTTTCTGCAGACTGATCGTCTCCAGACTGATGATGATTTGGTTTGAAAAAATCTTTATTGGTGAAAATCGGGACATTTCTTTCCCGATTCAGGACCACGGGACACAGGCTTCAAAATCGGGACTGTCCCGATAAAATCGGGTACCTATGCCACCGTACCTATGCTGCCTTCACTTGGGGTGGCACGTATAAGTCGCACTTAACACCACTAGAAATATCACAGAAACTAATTTTAAAAATAATTTTCAAGAAAGCTCGACTTTACCCAACAGCATTACTTTACAGTGAATCTAACATGCTAACAATATCGCAAATAATTGCCTATCAAACGATTCAAATTTTTGTTAAACGCCAATTAGTCCGGAATACTCCTATCCATAGTACTAGAACTCCGAATACATTTAATGTACCACAAAAAAACAATACCCCAGGATTGTTACAAGCGCCGTATCGTGGACCAATTTTATTACATCAATTATCGTATCATTTATTAGAACCGCCATTCACAGCTAAGAATAAAGTTAGAATAAAGACGGGTAGTGGAAAATATTATTTAACTATTAATATACATTGTAATTTGAACAATTTGTACTTTATTTTGTACTTTATTTTATTTTGTACTGTTAGTATTATAAGTGTTTGATATTATTATTAGACTGGACACTTGAATTCATTATAAATTTTTACTTTATTACGAATATGCCCCACGCACAAGATTTTCTTTTGTGGGTTTGTGAGAAAACGTTTAATTATTCAAAGTTTATCTGTTATTTTGTTTCAAATTTTATACATGTCCTGATCTATTTTGTATCATATTATTTTATTCTTCACAAATATACGCATTTTTAAAATTGAATTGATTGAAAGAACTCCACACTCCTCTGTGCGGTACCTACTACCACTGCCCTCTAAATGCTGAGAACTTCAAATCAAGAGAAAATGAAATCAGGTTTTTGTGTCGATATTTTAGATGTTGAGATATTGGAACTGTAGTGGAATTGAATCCTGTCTTTTCCGAATGCGATTGGCATTGGCAATTTCTCTGCAACGTGTTCTGTGGATATAATATGAACTTTTTGAGAGTTGACTCCCAATTTAAAACCACATGTACTTTGAAGCTGGATTTATATTTGGAGGAGATCCACTATAAATTTGAAACATTACTAATCATAAGAAACGCTTGCATACGAGTCTGCAACACATTATGACATTTCATGTCTTTAGTTGCTGACTCGTATGCAAGCTCTAAGAGCCACTCTGCTGATCTGGACCCTGGGCATCGTCAAGTAAATGTCCAAAATAGGCTACAAACGAAATTACAGCTTCCTAGAGTGTGAAGCATTGAAATTAGCTTTAAGAGCCACTCATCTGATCCGCACCCTGGGCATCATCAAGTAAATGTCCTAAAGAGGCTACACACGAAATGACAGCTTCCTAGAGTGTAAATATAGAAATTACCTATTACAATGATTTGACCACCGCATCACAAATCAAACCGTTCTCGCAAAATTCGGATCACCTGCTATGAATCAAATCATCGAAACACCAGCTCAATGAAATCATCAGAAATTAACAAGTCGTTGCAATCATGTTCACAATATCAATTATTGAGAATGATCACCTGATTGTACATAATTATTCAAATTACCATGCTCATAACTCAGCTTGTTGGCCACGTACTTCGCAGTAGTGAACATAATATGGTTGGATAAATCGAGAGCTTTCGAACGAATGGTCAACGAATTTTGTGGAATGAAAAACGGTTGTATGCGGAAATCATCAGAAAACCAACCGTAACGCATATTCTTAACGGTTTTGACATTTTATGTCTTTGCTATGGCACATGAACTAAAAAAAGTCACGGAAAATAGGGAAATGGTACTTCGTCGGAGTGGTATCTCTCTGACGGGATACTGTCAACCTCCTCTACCTTTTTATCGAGGATTTAGGCCCCCATTGCACCTCTGGGGGGGTACCTAGATCCCTGATAAACTTCAATAGAAATAGTTACGCACACGTCACGCACGTTAGTAGTAGTACGGTGTTATTAACCTAAAAAAAGGCCTAACCTTGACATCCAAAGTAAAAGTTTTATTCCAACTCCAAATTGTTCTATATAACCCTCTTATTGTTTGGTAAAAAGTTACTCCATTTTGAGCGTCGGGTTTGGGGGTGGGGGGGAGGGGGGGAATTTGAAAAATCACTAGTTTTTTTAGTTTTTTGTAAATATTTCAAAAACTAAGCGGTTTATCCTAAACATTGTTATATACAAAAATGTTCTACGTTAAATTTTAAATAAGAATGGTCCTTTTCATAATCACTCTAAATTGTACGGTTCAAGAGTTACAGACGGTGTAAATGTTAACTTTTTCGTAATTTTGATAATTTAAAAAAAAAATAAGCTTCGTAAAAGAATGTTGCTATTTCAGTGGCCGGTGGTATGTTAGTGATAAGCCCTTGAAGGAACGACAACCTCACCACCTTATCAAGGGGCACTCTTTTTAAAGGGAAAAGAGGCTTCCACAGGCCTGGGCCATATAAACCTGTGGTACGGAGAAACCCTCCCTGAACTTTCTACGAACATTGCAACATAAATTCACTTCTTAAGCATAAATATCTTTCAAATTTGGAATGTTCAATGTCTTTATTAACTTCACTCATCCTCCAGCACATTATCCTCCTCCTCTAGCTCGTCGTCTAAGATGTTATTATTGTCCATGTTATCACATGCTTGGCCTGAGCAATTGCTGCATATGCTAGTGCAGTTTAGACCACTCCTTCTGCATTCACAATTACGAACGCATTCATCTTTGCAAGTACACATTATAAGGGACAGTAATTCCTGGGGGGCTGAAGGACGTGCTGTTGTAATTGGTGTCAGGTGGTCGCCAATCTTCTTCCAACCCCACTCGAGTGGATCCTTATCTTCATTCAGCCACTGTTGTACCTGGTGGTAGGTCCTAACTGGTGATGACACGGACTTATTAGTACTGTTGACTGTCCACGCACCTTCAGGGAATAAACTGAAAATGGTCGTACCTAAAAAAGGAAATCACCAGGAAAAAGTCTACATTATTTCTGACATTCAGCGAGGCATTGGGGATATGAAAGATGTACTTCTGGTTACATACGCCTTCACAGGATGTGACACTGTGTCTGCTGTCTATAAGAAGGGAAAAATTGCACCTTATAGGAAAGTTCAAGCCAACACCGTTCTTCGTGAAAAACTTCAGGTCTTCAACAACCCCAAAGCCGACCCCAGTGCAGTGGCTGATGCAGGACATTACTTCCTACTTGCAATGTTTGGAGCCAAGAACACTGAAGATCTAGATTGTCTCCGCTACCAGTCCTACTTGAAAACGATTGCAAAGCAGCCTATACATGCATTACTGAAGTTGGATGCACTACCCCCCACTTCAGGAGCGTCCAGACAGCATTCATTTAGGACCTACCACCAGGTACAACAGTGGCTGAATGAAGATAAGGATCCACTCGAGTGGGGTTGGAAGAAGATCGGCGACCACCTGACACCAATTACAACAGCACGTCCTGCAGCCTCCCAGGAATTACTGTCCCTTATAATGTGTACTTGCAAAGATGAATGCGTTCGTAATTGTGAATGCAGAAGGAGTGGTCTAAACTGCACTAGCATATGCAGCAATTGCTCAGGCCAAGCATGTGATAACATGGACAATAATAACATCTTAGACGACGAGCTAGAGGAGGAGGATAATGTGCTGGAGGATGAGTGAAGTTAATAAAGACATTGAACATTCCAAATTTGAAAGATATTTATGCTTAAGAAGTGAATTTATGTTGCAATGTTCGTAGAAAGTTCAGGGTGGGTTTCTCCGTACCACAGGTTTATATGGCCTAGGCCTGTGGAAGCCTCTTTTCCCTTAAAAAAGAGTGCTCCTTGATAAGGTGGTGAGGTTGTCGTTCCTTCAAGGGCTTATCACTAACATACCACCGGCCACTGAAATAGCAACATTCTTTTACGAAGCTTATTTTTTTTTTAAATTATCAAAATTACGAAAAAGTTAACATTTACACCGTCTGTAACTCTTGAACCGTACAATTTAGAGTGATTATGAAAAGGACCATTCTTATTTAAAATTTAACGTAGAACATTTTTGTATATAACAATGTTTAGGATAAACCGCTTAGTTTTTGAAATATTTACAAAAAACTAAAAAACTAGTGATTTTTCAAATCCCCCCCCCCCCCTCACCCCCAAACCCGACGCTCAAAATGGTGTAACTTTTTACCATAGAATAAGGGGACTATGTAGAGCAATTTGGTGTTGGAGGAAAACTTTTACTTTGGATGTTGAGGTTTAGGTCTAATTACACCGTACTATAGGCGATCTACTGAGGAGGTGATCTAATGAGGAGGTGATCTAGCAGGTGGTCTTACTATAAGTAACTACAAGGTCTTCTTTCCTATTCAACGAATTCTGATTCTATAGAATCATCGCCATCGCTGCTTTTTGAAGACAAATCCAATAATATATTCATTAGAAGGTACAAAAATAAGAAAAGCAACCACACGTGTATGTGATTCAAACAAAATTTATAAACAAGATAACTTGATTGAGGTTAGAAAGCACTAGATATCTCATTAACCTCTAGTTATAATAATTGTTATCCGGCCGTCCAGGGACCAGATAAAATAGCCTTTGAACCGTACACCCCTTCATGAAACGTAAACAATACACTCCGGTATTTTTTGCCGGGGTCTTATTTTTCATCTAAAGCCCTCATTTTCTGTTTTGCTTCCGAGACTGCAAGCTTTGTTTTCACTTTCGAAGTGAAAACAATTTTTTTGCTCCAAAATCATAATTTCCACTCGCATTTTGCGTTTCAGAGCCTCCTGAACAAATTTGGTTCCGTGTCTGTCTGTCTGTCCGTCCACATTTCCTTGTAACAGCCATAACTTCCACAATTTTGATCCGATTTTAACCAAATTTTCAGGGATCGTGCGGGTTAAGCTCTAGATGGTTCCCTATCAACTTCATCATGATCGAATCAACGAATCACGTTAATTCCTTGTGACGGTCATAACTCGGTCAATGTTGAAAGGATTTCGGTCAGATTTTCAGGGATGATGTGGGTAAGGTTCCTTGAGGTCCCATAAGACAATCATCATGATTGCATTAGCGGTACGATCTGCGCATGCGTGAACAAAATATTCTTGTTACGGTCCTTGCAACAGCCGTAATTTCCACAATTTTGATGCGATTTTCTTCAAATTTTTAGGGATCGTGCGGGTATAACTCTACCTGGCCCCCTATCAGTTCCGTCATGATCGAATCAACGGTAGCCTCTGCGCAGGCGCAAACAAAATTTTCTTGTTTCGGTCATAACTCAGGCAATTGTGAACGGATTTCGGTCAGATTTTCAGGGATGATGCGGGCAAGGTTTCTTGAGGTCCCGTATCACATTCTTCGCGATCATCAGCAGCGGTACGCTAGGCGCATGCGCGAAAGTGATGTTTTTGTTACGGTCACAGCTTTTTCTTTTATGGGTTACCAGTCACTCAAACTAGTCCAATTTTCTAGTCCAGATTGTTTCTTCTTGTTACCTTTTATTTCGACCGGCACTATAGATGCGTCTAGTATCATACTGGACACATCGATATCAATTTTGACGTTTGTGATATAATATATAGGTAACATATAAGTTCGTATACTGTATTGCATGTCGGCAAATTTTAAAAAGAAAAACACCTCCAGTCGATTAACAGTTTGTGATATTGACGTAGCTATTATTGTTCATCAGCAATTACAATTTTATTTACTACGTACCAATGTGCTTTATATTGGCACCTCCCTGATGCCCGGAAAGGTCGTTTCTAATTTTTGTGGCATTTCATGGTGTAACAATTAGCAGAGGCAGTAGCCTCCCAGACGGCAAGCCTCTTTACGCACAAGCGTGAATGCACGGGCCATCCTCTTTGAGCCCGAACGCTCTGAATGCGCTCTAGCGGATGAACGGCGCGGTAGCAGGGTGGGCCAGCAACACAGGGTAAGTTTGGAAAATGAACAAATCGGGTGGTCCATCATGCTCAAAGTTGCCAAAAAATATCCCCAAGGATGTTTTAATCATGAATTTAGATCAAAATATTAATGAAATCCTGTAAATCAATTAAAAACTCCTTCAGTTTTGATCCGATTTAGACGAAATTTTCACGAGGAAGCTCATGTGCCATTTCCTTGGCAGTGTATTTTGTTTAGTGTATTTTAAAATGGCGATCTTCTACGCATTATCGGCTTTTGATTGAAGAATTATAATGTCTCCCCAAGATGTCCCATAAAAATTTGTGTCGACTGTGTGACATATTCTATTTACACGGTGTTCTACACACTGGACGCCCCATGATCGATCGTGCTGGCCATTTGAATAATTGATGAGTAACGAGTCGATGACGGGAGGAAGTTGGAGCAGAACTCTAATATTTGCCCTTGGAAGAAGCCGAGCTTTCGGCGGACGCTCCCTCTATTTACAGATCTTCGCCTTTTTATAACATTATTATTTACTGGGGATATCCAGGGATACCCCCCCCCCCCCTCCCTCCCCCAGCCACGGAAAATTTTTCTACAGTCGAGCCCAGCAAAAATTTCTACAATACAAAAAATCAAATTTTCCTCGCAAGATTTTCAAAAAACGATTTAAAAAACCTTAGCTAAGTTGGGTGTGGCACATAGGTTCCTTGTTTACCTATCATGAACGTATCTATCCACTGAAAAGATTTTAAAATGATCTTGAAACATTTCATAGCAAAAAAGAGTAAATCAAGAAGTAGCGTGAAATGTCATGATTGGTCAATTAAGAAACGAAAAAATGATACTCAACGTAATTTACGTTTGTGCAAGCGCAGGATGAACTGATTTATTTATTTATTTATTTAAATACGGGGCAAGCCCAATTAACAACAGCTTAATTACATATATGAGCGGTTCAGAATAATTTACATATCATAATGAAAATATCAGATAACAACAAGAAAACTCGGCGCTCCGCGCCTCGCCAGGGGGCAAGCCCCCTGGACCCCCGGTTACCTCTATTTACATACTTCGGACGAAATTATTGAAACACAGAATGTGTTTGCGTTGTCGCGCAACCAAGTGACAACCAAACAAGCGTCATTGTTTACTATTCATTTATAACATCAATTTATATAGTTATAGTATGAAACTACGAAAAAAAAACGAAATAAATTCGTGATAAATCAAGAGCGATTTATCAAGTAAATGTCCTAAAGAGGCTAAATACGAAATTACAGCTTCCTAGAGTGTAAAGTATAGAAATTAGCTTTAAAAGCCACTCATCTGATCCGGACCCTGGACATTGCCAAGTAAATGTCCTAAAGAGGCTACAAACGAAATTACAGCTTCCTAGAGTGTAAAGTATAGAAATTACCTATTCAAATTATTTAACCTCCGCTTCACAAATCAAACCGTTTTCGTAATACTCAGATCACCTGCTATGAATCAAACCATCGAAACACAAGCTCAATGAAATCATCAGAAATTAACAAGCGGTTGCAATCATGTTCACAATATCAATTATTGAGAATGATCACCTGTGTGTAAACAATTATTTATATAACCATGCTCATAACTCAGTTTGTTGGACACGCACTTCGCAGTAGTTAACATAATATTGTTGGATAAATCGAGAGCTTTCGAACGAATGGTCAACGAATTTTGTGGGATGAAAAACGACGAAGTACCATTTCCCTAGCAACGACTCGGTTGTACGTGAAAATCATCCGTCACACATTTCGTTACCATCTCGCGTTCCATTTTCGGCTAGTTAGTCCATGGCTAAAACACATTCTGTGTTAAAAAATTCAATCAGCAAGAGAGATTTAGTGTCCAATATCAAAACAATACCGGGGACTTGATAATAAGTGATTTGAGAGAACATAAGGAGTTCGTGAAGAAATCAAAATCAGGATGGATGCTCAGTAGGAGATTTGCAGAGCGAGGGATGCGGTGTAAAGGGCGATTTTGAAGATAATTTGTTGCGGAAAACTGAATATGAAAGATTGTTGACAGACGACTGGAGATGCGAGGGACTGAGAAGCAAGCAGAGGGGGGCAGCCGATCTCACCATTCAGAAGCTTATGAAGGAGCGATAGGTCGGCCATGCCACGCCTCACCCCAAGTGACTGGAGCTTGCATATCTTCAGCAGCGAAGGGTAGTTGACGTCATCCGAAGGAATCCCGAGCTTAAAGGCCACATAACGCAGAAACTTGTTTTGCACTCTCTCCAGCTGATAACTGTGAACAGCGTAAGCCCCGGTGCACACGAGCGTCAAAATGACGCTGGACGCCGCGTCATTTTCAATCGGATAACTAGAGATACACAGCGGAAAATGGTGTGGTGCACACGGGACGCCGATACCTATCTGCAGCTGGCGTTGACGCGGATAGGTATCAAAGTTGACGCAGGTTTCTGTGGGACGCGCGTTGCGGGCGATAGGTATCTTGCCGCCCGATACCCCTAGCAGTACTCAAGAGTCAATCGTCCGGTGCACACGTGCAGCTGCGTCACTCAGCGTCATCCGTGTTTTTGAAGATTTCGGCCCACGATGGATGACAATGTTGATGTCGAATTACTTACTCATCGACGCTGTAAAAAACCGCCGAGAAATTTGGGACGTCAGTCACCAGTGTTTTAAAGACCGCAACAAAAAACAGGCTGCCTGGGAATCAATTTGCGAAGCTATTTTTGGAGAAGACTTCGGGGAAAAAACAGAAAATGATAAAAAAGGATGGAGTAAGTAATATATCTCGTTTTTATTGAAATTGGAGGCTATTGGCCGTAGTACATAAATATATTGAAAAAGACAATTGTAATATCTAGACTATTATTATTTCATTGAAGGTGGCGAGCGAGGGACTAACACGTCATGACGCGGCGTCCTGCGTCCTTTTGCCGCTCGTGTGCATTGGAACTCAGATAGGACGCAGATAGCGATTCCAAGAAATGACGCGGCGTCCAGCGTCATTTTGCCGCTCGTGTGCACCGGGGCTAAAGCGGGGACCAAACTGATGACGCATACTCCAGCCTGGGTAGAACAAGAGCCTTGTAGAGCATGACTATGGCTCCCACGCTGTCGAACTCGCGGGCGTGCCTTTTAAGAAACCCAAGTGAACGCATCGCACTACTAGCAACTGTACTTATATGCTTTGAGAAATTAAGTTGGCAATCGCATCTCACCCCGAGGTCCAAAGAATCATCGTTCCTCGCTAATGGACCACTGCTGAGAAAGTATTCGAACCGAAGGGGCAACGCCGACCGATGAAAGGAGACGACTGAGCACTTTGACGGGTTTAACAAGAGGCAGTTACTCTCACACCAAGACTCAAGATTGATGATGGCTCTCTGCAAGATGTCCTGATCAGCCGCAGACCCAACTCGGCAAAAAATCTTCAAGTCGTCGGCAAACAACAGACATTGTACTTCAGGTCCCAAATGAGCAACCGGATATTCGCTGACAATTTCATCAAAGTCGCATGAAAACTGTATAATTAAGTACCTATTTGACTTTGGTGCACGCGCAGTAGTTTTTTTTTTTTTTTTTTTTTTTTTTTTTTTCTAAGGTTTAAGCCACATCACAACCAGAAGGGTCATTAGCGGCATTGAACAAGGTGTCCAAAGGGACACTGGAAGTGGCACGATTCTAAGGGGAGCCATGTTGCCATCCTCGACTGAAAAGGAGCGCCGTCATGGACTCCACTGGCAACTCGGAGGGGGAAAAAAATGAGGGGCACAGTGATGAGCACTGTTTAGCCCCCATAGTGTAAAAAAGCCAAAAATAAAATAATACAACTAAGACTAGATGTATGATAGGGAAATAACTATATACATACTACTATACAATCAGTAAAAAGTGAAATAAAACTATGACTAGATGTATATAAATATATCACAGGTCGTAGTTGAGCTCAACGGCTCTCAGGTACAACAACAGGGATCGGACCTTGTCTGGTCCGAATAAAACATCAACCCATGGAGGGGGCTGATGCTGGACTCGGTGGTCCACAAGGGCTGGGCAGTCCTCCAGAAAGTGACGGATGGACAGATCACCCCCACACCTCCCACACACAACATCTCGAGCTTCTGCACTAAGCAGGTGTCTGTGAGTAAGATGGGTATGGCCAGTGTCAACCCGGTTGACCACTATTCGATCCCTCCCTGGAAGTAGGGTTACGAAAGGGCCCACCGGGCTCAAGTCCTGAAGGACTCCACGCAGACCAGTGACCTCACCCTGCCATTGCTCATGCCAGATGGAATTGGCTTTATGTTGCATGTAGGAGATTTGATCCTCAATGCGTATAGGCAACATATCAATGGAGTTATCACCAATGACTCTCCTTGCAACGGCATCTGCACACTCATTGCCATGAATACCCACATGGCTCGGTACCCACATAAAAGTTATGGTTGAGCCCAATGTTGTGGCTTGGTGTAGCGATACACGTAGGCTTTGTACCAGGGGATCATCAGAATATAAGTCCCTAATCGCCTCGATGGTACTCAGTAAATCGCTACAGATCACATAATTCCCGACTCCCAATAATTGGCAGTGTCGAACAGCCAGTGTCACTGCCCACAGCTTTGCTGTGAACACAGATGCAACTGGTGGTAGGCGTCTAGTGACTTGGAAGTTGGGGCTCCTTAGAGCAAGGCCAAAACCATCAGGTGTCTTTGAGCCATCAGTGAATAGAAGAGTGTGTCCAACATACCGCTGGATTGCGTCAGTGTAGCGACATCTGAGGATGTGTGGGGGTGTATTGCCCTTGACCCCGACCCTCATGCGAAGGTCAACACGCAACCCAGACAAGTCCATAGAGGGACAGGGGCCACCTCATGGAACCAGAGGGTACCTCTCTATTCTATCCCACCTAGTGAGCTATTAATGATACAATCGTGTTGAAATTGGCACGAGGTAATCAAGTCATCTTCTTTCCAACTATCATCCAAATTCAAGAGAAATCGAACAACTAGAGTGTGAAAAAACGGAGCATGATGGAATTTACGTTGACGCGTGCGCAGAGTGAAGAATTGATTTGGCAACAACGAAACTGAGAGGGGACCGTCTACCCCCTAGCCCGCACATTCCCCGAAAATTGCATTCAGAACGCATGAAAACTGTGGAAAATAAGCTTGTTACAAGGGTTTCATATTGCGAGTGCGCAGTAGCTATTAATGATACAATAAATTGATATAAGATGATCAAATTGTCATCCCCCAACTATCATCCAAATTTGAGCGAGATCGGACGACTAGGGCGTGAGAAAATGATACTTGGTAGAATATACGTTTGCGCATGCGCAGTGTGATGTATTGAGTCAAGAACGATGAAACTGATAGGGGACAATCAACCCCCTAGCCCGCACATCCCCTGAACATTTCATCCAAATTGGATGAAAACTGTGGAAAATAAGCTTGTTACAAGGATTTTCGGACAGACAGACAGTCACGGGACCAAAGTTGTTCAGAATGGTCTAAAACGTGAAATGCGAGTGGAAATTTTGATTTTGGAGACCAAAAATTTGTTGTCTCCCGAAAGTGAAAACATTGCTTCCGCTACCTTTAGGTAGACTCGGAAGCAAAATTCTGAGACATGGGAAACACCTATGTATATCTGTAAAGGCTGAAAGAAGGAAAACTTACGAATTACTGGGCAACTGTTCCATGGAAAAAAATTTATTTCACCATTTTTATAGGTCGATCACCTTAACTTACCGGAGCCCCGATGAACTGGTACATAATTCTGAACATTATCTGCTTCTTATTATTCTTCTGGTACTTATTATTTTTAAACTGTTCCAACTCGTCAACATTTTGAGTAAGGAAACGGAATAAATTATATTCCTCCCTGAGATCGTAGAGATCAGGAAAATACCGCTACATTTGAAACCTGCGCGCACCGAGTTCCCTGGGGAGAATATTCCCAGTCGTGGCAGAAGAAGAAACAGAGTCCCTTATTTCATTCTACTGAGCCTGAGGGTGACTAAGTACTCCATTATCATTAACACTTCATCAGAAAAAATATTTTGTTGATCAAAACTTGATTCTATCCAGTGAGCTTGTTGTGTTCTTCATTTGAAGCAATGTCATATACTCGTATAATAGTGAATAATATCTTTAATCACATGGTTATAGTTTGTCCGGCAGTGATCGCACGACTTTTTTTGACATTGAAAATGTCTTAGTCGACGGGTCAACCAGAAATTGTGTTACGGAAATTTGTTACGCAAAGAAAAAAACGTCACACAACCTATAAACAAGTTAGGTGTTTGATTTTCACGTACAACCAAGCCATTGCTGGGGAAATGAAACTTCTTTAGTTTTCACCGAACAAACTCGGCCCTTCGGGCATCGCAAGGGGCTCCGCCCCTTGTCCCCGCCAGAGGGGCTTCGCCCCCATGGACCCCCCCCCCCCCCCCGGATGTTATTACTTTGAGCCTGACTGCTAAAATGTAAAAAACATGGAATCATGTTTTAGCTCCTCGCTCTCACTTTATTATAGAAATAATCACGACGATTGAGCTCTTGTGAGATGATGATCTCCTAATAGAAACTCGCGAGTAATAGAAAGTAATTATAAGGAAGTAATTATAGAAAGTGGCTAAAGAGGCTACATACGAAATTACAGCTTCCTATAGTGTAGTGTAAAGTATAGAAATTACCTATTAAAATGATTTAACCACCGCTTCACAAATCAAACCGTTCTCGCAATATTCGGATCACCTGCTATGAATCACATAATCGAAACACCAGCTCAATGAAATCATCAGAAATTAACAAGCGGTTGCAATCATGTTCACAATATCAATAATTGAGAATGATCACCTGTGTGTAAACAATTATTCATATAACCATGCTCATAACTCAGCTTGTTGGCCACGCACTTCGCAGTAGTTAATATAGTATGGTTGGATAAATCGAGAGCTTTTGAACGAATGGTCAACGAATTTTGTGGGATGAAAAACGACGAAGTATCATATCCCTAGCAACGACTCGGTTGTAAGCGGAAATCATCACAATTATTGGCGCTACTTTCATCTCACTTTATAGTCTCACTTTTCGGCAGGGGATCCATCGCTAAAACATGATTCCATGTTAAAATCGTTCTCCATTCGTTGCTGGAAAGCTCTCGATTTATCACGCATTTCTTTCGTACTTGTTCTTCTATTCATGTCGTAGTTTTATATTCATTTATGTTATAAATGGATATAGTAAACAATGCTGCTTGTTTTATTGTCACTTGGTTGAGAAGTTAATCTTGGTTATTGCAATTGTAGACGCGCACCATAACAGAAAATTACCTACCTGTGAATTCATATTCGTGGAAGAATCGGGCATCGTCGAGACTGGCTTACAGCAAATTCAGTAATTGTGTGTCAATAATTATTTTATGTTTTCTAATTGTTATTTTATTTAAAACAATAAAATTGTTTTAGCTCTTCTCTCAAAAGAGAGAAAGTACGAGCGGCCTGCCGCGTTTTTTTTTTTTTGGAAGTGTAATTGATATCTATTTGAAGAGATTTTAATACACATAAAAATCACCAAGCTCTGCTTCTATCCGTCCACTTTCAAAATGGTTGCTGGTCAATCATATTATCTCATCATCAAAGTACTCGTAAGTATATGTAGGTATAAACTAATTATCTCTAATACAGTTCGATGGTCTGTAGTGCATAAAGGCCGTATCACACTTGCATTTTTTCAGCTTTTTTCTCGCAATTTTAATGCTCGAACGTGAAGAAGGCAAAGCGTTTTTTCCAAGGTCAGCTGTGAATTTTGAGGAGGAATAAATGCAAAAACAGCGCGTTCTGGCGGAATGCATTTTTATTAAGTCTGTCAGGTTAGGGCTCCTGGGGGTTTTCCATTGAATTGTTACCTTCCCAAGGGTTATGTTTTAACATTTTTCGCGTTGAGGTAAGAATTAGAAAATGTTCTGATTTTCCCAAATGAGTTTATAAAATGCTCCGCCAGGATGCGCAATGGTCGAACAAGCTCCTTGGAAAACAGCACTTTGCCTTCTTCACGTTTGAGCATAAAAAAATGCGTGAAAAAAGCTGAAAACATGCAAGTGTGATACGGCCTTTAAATCATGTAAAACCACTATCAGTGACTTCACCCACCAAGGAGTGATACCTTATCTTGTCATCGTCTTCTTCAAGTTCTACCTCCTTGCTTCCTCCATGCCTAGCGGCCTGCATGGAGGTAACAAATACGAGGGAGTTTCACAGACGTCTTTAATTATTTAGATAAATGATGAAAATAGAAAAGGAAAATGTGAAAACACCAACAGTTTGTACTATAACGTTTATTTATTCAAGACAATATTAAATTGCGCATTTATTGTTTAATGATGCCTTCGGCCATGTCAATGAGCTGCTTGAGAGTTTTCCCTTCCACGATTTCGTTACCTCTCTTCATGATGTGCTCTGCGACTTTCTCGTTGACTTCAGCCTGGTGCGCTTTGAGCAGAGGAAGGAGCTGTGTGTTCAAGTAAGTATTGAGTTGATCTTCAGTCAATCCAGAAACGGTCAATCCAGAGACGGAGAACTGCAAATTATTCAACATAACAGGAATATTAGCATTCGTAATCTATCTGTAATAGATCTTCAATCCATAGACACATAATAATAATGGAAGAAGATGGATAAATCTACACAACTCAAAATAATTTAGGGATCAGTTCATAGACGTCATATTATATCTCATGATTAGGTACCTGATGGAGATGGGATTCATCCAATTCTTGATGTTTTTTCTCAAACAGAGATAGACCAGCGATATAAATCTCAGACTTGAGCCGAAACAGAATGAAATCTGAGCAATTTTCTCAAGAGAAGTAACCCTCTACCCCCTAATTTTCCCCCACAATTTTCGAGGTATCGAAGTGAAACTTGGAGAGCTTTTATGGGGTGCCTGATAATAATTTCAACACGAACTAAATCACTCGCGACGAAGTTGTGGAAACCCATTTCAAAACGGAAGTTAGTGAAAAACGTTGTATATTTCCACGAAAAATGAAGTTACCATGTTGAATCGATTTCGACGGTTAGGCCATCATCAGTCCAATGCATGCACCAATTAAATGCATACAAAGTGAAGGGGGATTATAGCTAATCAGATGAAGTGAAAGGGGGAAAATAACTAAATATGGTTTCAACAGTGTGAAGGGATAAATCTAAGCTTTATAGATGGACCTATCAATAGTGAAATATATTGAGGTATATCGGCATTTAAACATTTACCAGATCTGTCACTTTTGATAATTTCGAATGTTTCAAGTACCTACATTCAAACTACCACCCTTTGAACAAAAATGAAGAAATTGTACAAACTTTCTATCTGTCAAATCAAAATTGTAACTATGATTGGATTCCTTAAGATGTTTCGCAAATGTAGACTTACCCTTATTTTCTCTGAAATCCTCCTGATTCTCGTCTATTCTTTCCCTGAATTTCCTACCAGTCTGACCGCAATATTCGTAGCCACAAGAACATTTTAGTTTATAAACCCCACTTTTATCCTGAACATTGATTTTATCCTTAACGGATCCTAGTAATGCTTTAAGTCTGTTTTTAGTTTTAAAATCTACTTTGTAACCTCTCGATGATAGAATTTTTCCGATTTTATCAGAAATTTGCCCATAATAAGGAATACTTATCCATTGTTTTTCTTCTAAAGTTACATCTTTCCTAACCAGATTGGAAACTTTTTCCTTCTTTTTCCTAAGAACCTTATCCCATATGATATCAACGAGATCTCCTCCATATCCGTTACTAGCCTTGAAAAAAAGCATTGAAAATCATTTCAAATTCGATAATCATCAGAAACGCTTGCAATCGAGTCTGCAACACATTGGGACATTTTATGTCTTTAGTTGCAGACTCGTATGCAAGCTCTAAGAGCCACTCAGCTGATCCGGACCCAGGGCATCGTCAAGTAAATGTCCTAAAGAGGCTACATACGAAATTACAGCTTCCTAGAGTGTAAAGTATAGAAATTACCTATTAAAATTATTTAACCTCCGCTTCACAAATCAAACCGTTCTCGCAATATTCGGATCACCTGCTATGAATCAAATCATCGAAACATCAGCTCAATGAAATCATCAGAAATTAACAAGCGGTTGCAATCATGTTCACAGTATCAATTATTGAGAATGATCACCTGTGTGTAAACAATTATTCATATAACCATACTCATTACTCAGCTTGTTGGCCACGCACTTCGCAGTAGTTAACATAATATGGTTGGATAAATCGAGAGCTTTCGAACGAATGGTCAACGAATTTTGTGACGAATTTTTCAACGAATGAAAAATTACGAAGTACCATTTCCCTAGCAACGACTC
Organism: Adelphocoris suturalis; assembly: GCA_030762985.1. Lineage (NCBI taxonomy): Eukaryota > Metazoa > Arthropoda > Insecta > Hemiptera > Miridae > Adelphocoris > Adelphocoris suturalis. The sequence continues at coordinate 133,640,428 of CM061042.1, forward strand.
GGTTGTAAGCGGAAATCATCAGAAAACCAACCGTAAAGCTTTTTCTCAACGCTTTTTTCGTTTATGTGCCAAAGCAAAGACATAAAATGTCAAAATTCGAAATGATCAAAAGTGACAGATCACGTAAATGTTTAAATGAGGATATACCTCAATATATTTCACCATTGATAGGTCCATTTCTATAAAGCTTGGAATTATCCCTTCACGGGGGTACTTAATTGGATACTTGGAAAACAATTTTTCCATTTTTTGCCGAGTGACGCCTCATTTCAAAGATTTTTTAGTGCTGAACACGATGGTGAACCCAGAATGAAGCCATGGTGAAGCGCGATTTATTCTGTTTTGGCTCAAGTCGGAGTTTGACATCGCTGGCATTTCTCCGTTTTAAAGAAAATACAAAAATAATAGGGTGCATCCCATCTCCATTAGGTACCTAATCATCAGATTGATATAAAATGAACTTTGTCCGATTAATGTGGGTTCTTTGGCGTCAACAAGGACAAGTGATCCCTTCATTCTTTTGAGGTGTGCATCATTAGGAACCAAAATACATAGTGCATACGAAATATATCAATTTAATGGGAAGTGTTGAGAGAAGTGATAAAATTTACCTTGGCAGACTCAAGGTTGCAGTTGACGGCGATATTTCTGATATAGACACCATTGTCTTTCAGTCCAATTGAAATAGATCCAGACTGGTCCAAGTTGGTAAGATCAGCGCTGTAACATCACATCAATGAGTTACTGTTTGTTCAGCACTATAATAATAATCACGTCGTTATAGCACTGCGATGTATTCTACTATTCGAAAGTTATGTATGTATAGGTATATACAATTATGCATGTCTGTCATTCCAGAGCCTGCATGATTGAGAAAGAAAATCCGTTCTTGCACCAAAAATTCAAGCATTCCAAACGAAAGGAAGATTTCTTTGGCCACCACTTTTTGTGCACATCACATTGAATACCTAATGTGCTTAAAAATCACTAAAAACGGCTGCAAATCTTTAAATTTATTCATGCAGCATGATCGAGTGTGCGAATTGTCGTAAATCATGGTAGGTATTATATTGTTACATTATTTTAAAATTTGCACTTTGAGTGCAAAGAAGTTGTTAACTACATTTTTAAGACAAAAAACAGGTACTGCCTAAAAAGTATTTTGTAATTCCAAAAAGATTTATGATTTTGGGATATTTTTGCAGATTTTATCGTTTTCTTTCAGCAAACATTAAAGAGATGTATATTTTACAGTATAATTTTGTACATACATTTTTTAATGAGATCATTGTTGATAACCTTTATTTGACATAAATTCTGCTAAAATCACAAATTTTACTATTTTAGCCGTTTTTAGTTTTTTAAGCACATTTCTGGACATTTTAGCTAGTTAATGATATATATATAAATATATATATATATATACATATATATTTTGGCACAGATGTGCAGTGAAAGTTTAAACACAAATAAAGATAAAGATGAAACTCACAATTATTGTTGTTAATATATAATATATATATATATTTTGGCACAGATGTGCAGTGAACGTTTAAACACAAATAAAGATAAAGATGAAACTCACAATTATTGTTGTTAATATTTCGGCGATTGCCTTTTTCAAAACGAAGAGTAGACTGTAGAGTCTATATATATATATATATATATATATATATATAATAAGGAATTTAGGGGCCCCCCCCCCCCCCCCCAGAGGTGCAATGGGGGCCTAAATCCTCATAAAAAGGTAGAGGAGGGTAACAGCATCCCGTCAGAGAGATACCACCCCTACTAATAGCTTTTAATGAGCCATGTTCGGGGAAGGTTGATTTTCCTGTCACCAGGAATCCATCCAACGCCAAACCAGCTGCCAAAAATGATCGAGAACAGCGCGTGGTTCCCATTGATTCCTCAACGGGACGCCGACAGCGCTATCTCTGGTGCTCCGACGGGAGCTTGATGGACCTCTCAGGAGGTAACTCGGTTACAATATAAAGCGCAAACTTCAGGAATCGTTTCAAAACGGATTTCAATGAAGAAATTGTTCAAAAATTTCTAATTTAAATTTTTTTGAGCCATTGCAATAGCTTCTTTTTCCACGAAAATTCGCCAAAAAATCATAGAACGAAATCTACTCATTGCAGGAGAGTGTGGTTGATGCCAAGCTTCTTAGGATGGAACCTTCATCCATTAAAAATAGTTGAAATACCGTTTTCGTACTCATGGATAACGCTAATTGACTTATTTATTATTCATCGTTGCAATGCAATAAGTTTTAATTGTCTTAAGACTCGTTATGAACTTACGAGAAAGTTCCGGTGCCGCTTACATCCTTGCCGAATGCTGTTCCACTAATGGAGAACTGGCCCTGCGCTTGTGGTTGAGGGGCTACAAACTCGAATTTGGCCGAGAGGTTGGGCAAGTCGTTCTCGATATCCTTCACGACAAAGTCATCGGCTTTGCTGATCGTCACGCCAGAGACGGACACTTTGAGGCTGGAAAAGATAAAAAAATTATTAATAAGAATTAATTCGATTCAGTCATTAGAGCTACTCAGCTACACGGGTTGGGAGGTGAGGGGAGGAAATTGTTAGGGCTGTTGATCATAAAATTTATTAGATGGCCCGGGCCCTTTCGCTTCACAGTCTCATCAGGGATTTATACATTTTAGGAACATTTAGTTTGCGCAAGTTGGAATTGAAGAGAGCAACAGATGGGTTAGGGGACCACCAGGTCTGCTTGGAGTCTCTGTGTGGAAAGGTTTCGTTTATAATTGTAGTATTGAGTTCTTGTCCTTATGGATTTGAAAGTATGAGGTAAGTTGGTATTTCTAAGGTAGATACAGCTATCTAGCATGTATAGTGGTTTATGCACCTATGAGGGAAGCCTTCCAGAAGCGTTGGAGTGCTTGCAGTATCGTAGGTACTTATATTCCGTTTAACGTGGATATCCTATTGCAGCTTTCTTTACAATATTTAATTTGACACATTTATCACAATTCTACGTACCAATACTTAGTAAAATAACAACAGTAATTCCCGTATCTTGATATGTTTATAGGCACACTGACTAACGTGAACCAGTTTTGGTTTATTTTAAATTTGAAACTCCTGATATATTTTCCAAAACTATACTAAATTTTATAATTGAAAAAAGGCGAAATCCGACGAGGATAGTTAAAAAATCATGATTTATTTCTATTACCCTCTCCTCCCCATGATGAAACTTGAAACTTCTGATATACGATCTATAAATAGGCTTAATTCATAGTTGAACAAGGTAAGAAATACTAAAATCGGATGAGAATGGTTAAAACATCACTATTTATCAGTATTACCATCTCCATTCACCCAATTCCATGATGAAATGTGAAATTTCTGATATAAGTTCCGAAACTACATCAAATTCGCAATAGAACAAAATAAGAATCACGAAAATCGGTCAAGATTTGTACCTTGGGCAGCGATTGAATGAATCGGAAATTATCCCCTACACGCTCTACGACAGAAAATCCCAAATTCCCAAGCTTTTTTGCACAACTAGACTCAAATTGGAACCGAACCAAATATGAATAACGAAAATCGGGTTAGAATTGTAGTCTCGGTAGCAGCGACAAAATTTGTTGGGGAAAAAATACGTTTTTACGGTTTTACCCCCTCCATTCCCCCTCTTCCATCACGGGATTCAAAATTTTCTGGGTTTGTTGCAAAACTAGAATGGAATTGGGATCATAGAAAGAATATCGAAAATCGGTTGTGTTTGTAGCTTGGGCAGCGTCGACAAAATTTGTCTCACACACACACTGACATGCACTTATGGATTTTTTCTTGGATTCGGTCATAGAATGATCTGAAACGTATTTGAATGCTGTGATTTTGACATGGATATGTCTTTGCTCTGGGGGTTCAACCAAAAATTTTTGTGACGCAAAAATCACAATTTCTAATGATGTTCACGTACAACCAATCCGTTGCTAGGGGAATGGAACTTCCGTAGTTTTCATCGCACAGAAATCGTTCGCCACTCGTTGGAAAGCGCTTGATTTATGTGATAAATGTTCACATCTCAAGCTACCAATTTCCCCCTCCTTACGTACCTGGCTACATTCCTAAACTAAGTTGATTGGACTATAAACAATTTTAATAAGCCGGTTACAATATTCTTAACGTAAAGCAATAGCATCATTTACTCCACTCCATAGGAAACATTATCATCCTCTTGACAACAGTCGACTGTATACAACAACTCATTGTAATGGCTTCTCTCCACAGTTATTTTCAACATTTCTATAAGTAAACCGTTGTTTTGTTGGAATTAGTCGGGATGCGGCCCAGGGAAAATAAATGAAATTATTTCATTTATTGTTTTATTTGATAACGTTTCGTCCTCTTACTGAGGACATCTTCAGATCTTGGTGTGTCCAGGAAAAATGTATAAACATCCGCATATATGACGGATTTGTCAAATAAAACAGTGGCTCACCAAGTCAACTCAGTGTCAAGAAAGCAAGATCTGAAGGTGTTCTCAGTAAGAGAACGAAACGTTATCAAATAAAACAATAAATGATATAATTTCATTATTTCATTTATTAATGAAAAATCAGGCTATCATGAACATAAAAATGATAGCGCCTGTATTGGGGAAATAACTTTAATAGTATGTATAGTATGCTTATTGTGTCTCCAAGAATAATAGAATAAATTCTTTATCCTACATTTCGTTGCCTACAGTCCAAAGTTAAAGGATTTTTTTACAACTCTCGAGGACAACCGTTATGAAATCCCCAATCAAAGACATATCCATGTAACATGGTATCTGCTTGTAAAGCAGATAGTGGAACTCGTTTACGAGTTCATAAGTAGGTATGTAGTTCCTTACATTTTTTAAATTAAAAATTTGGTCTAGTTTAGCAAAATAGGTAGGTACCTATATCAGAAGTTACAAACTTCATGATGGAAGGCGGTGAACGGAGGAAGTAATATCGATTACTTCCGCGCCCACAGTTTCAATTATTTGTTCGATTCAGATTTTTGTTAGCTTGCATTCATTTTTTTTCATGGGTTGTCCCCCACCTCCCTAGATCAATTCATTCCAATAGGCGTCCCATTTCCAAGTTCATTCCAAGTTGAGGATAGTTCGAATTCAGCTCGGTAGGGGAGCGCACAGCGGGATGTGTTGTGTATCCAGTGTTAGGTCACTTGAACTGTCCCTGTCCCACAGCATCGTGATCTGAGAAGTTGAAGGCTGGGGCATCTGACAAATTTAAACCAACGCCTGCCTTGCAAAGACATAGCAGGTCATCCACATACTTGCAAATGAAAACAAGACCAAAGATTGAACACTGATCTACCTACTTCCAAACCCATGTGGAACCATGACTGGATTTAGGATCCGCAAAATGTTAAAATATTTGGTACTGTGTCCATGGTTAGTCCAATAAAACTACTAGCGAAATACATTCAAATGATTTTGATAAAACAAGGAGTCACTTGCCAACCTTGCTAACCACCAATCAAGCGAGACAAGCGCAGACTTATTCGTCTTTTAGCGAATTTTTGAAGAAAATTAAGCTATTGCTCTCGCCTCAAAATTTGTAGAATGTGAATTTTTGAAAAATCTTATGCAGAAATCCGTTTCAGGCTGTTCTGAATCATATTCTGAAGTTTAACGCATTTTTTTATGTATGTATGTATGTGTCATTCCAGACGATAACTGTCCGTAGAATTGTGCTATAAACTTCAAACAGATTTTAAAATGTTAAGGACACAAAACGAAAGTTCAAGTTCGTTGGCCAGCATGATCGGATTACATCTTCGGGTTGAAATTTTCAAAAATGTAGTCAAAAATTTCAAAATAGCCTGTTTTTTGCGATTTGTTGTGCGAAATATTTTTTTCAGCATACTAGCATGTGGTATATTCGGAATCAGCGTAAAATTTCCTATAAGAATATGTATCAAGTTTTTAAAAATTTCAAAGTTGAAAAATCAGTCAAAAATCGAAATAATGCCGTTCGCTAGTTGTAAAAATCGGTAATATTTGCATGAAACATTGTCCAAATTCAGATTGAACTACTCTTATGGAAGTATCCCTGTATAACCAATCCTAGAACCATGCTGTTTAAAACGTAGGTAGTAGGTGCTTGTTAAAAAAAAAAAAAAAAAAAAAAAAATGTAATCACAACTGATGACACTTCCCCATAATTTAGGCTGTCAATAGATGCACAGAGACTACAGTTTGTCTGTCAATTTCTTGCTGTAGGATACTCGATTCGAATGCAACTGACTTTATATCACTCGTAATATAAAGCCTCATCATCGATTGGCTGTGGAAATACGTTTCTTTCATATGACGTCGGTATGTTATTTTATTTTATGTCACGATTTGATGATGTTATGATAGGATACTGTTAAGATTTCAACTGCCTTCAATACTGACCACATTGGACATCGAAATCTATGAATATTTACCTAAAGTGGTCTTTAAATCTACAAGATTAGTATGAGTACCTCCTAATTATTTTTAATAATTTGATTCCATGTTTGTCTATCAAAATCATAAACTAAAATTTCTCTACACGATCAATAGCGACTGAAATGTCGAAGATTTCTTCAAAAATTCGCTCATGGGGTCATGCTGCATGATTGGAATTTTCTGATCTATGAGCTAATAGTTAATCGTTACGACATGCATACTCTGGAACTGGAATGGAATATCTCACAAAATATAACTCCGATAGTGTGATGTATGTATAACTTACTGTACTAACTTAGTACTTACTGTATAACTACTTACTAACTTACTGTGTTATATACTTACTTGACATCAGTGTCGACGATTGTCTGTTCGGGTACGGAGGGAAGAGTCAATGACGGGTTCTTCTTCAAATAAGCTCTGGCGTATTCGAGACCTTCACGAACTAAATTGTCGATGACATTGTTTCCGGGCGTCGCTATAACCAAAGATAACAAACACTTAGACAACGTCATTTGTGAAATCATTACAAATCATCCTGAACTACCTTTTAATAAATTATTGAATCATAAATTGTTTCCCAGATTGTTACAAATCTTTCCCCAAATGCAAGACTCCATAATGAGATCTTCCCAATTTTTGCTAATTTTGACATGGATATGTCTTTGCCAACCAAAAATTTCCGTGATGCAAAATTTGTGTCACAATTTCAGTGTTTTTCACGTACAACCCAGCCGTTGCTAGGGGAATGGAACTTCCGCAGTTTTCATCGCACAAAAATCGTTCGCCACTCGTTGGAAAGCGATTGATTTATGTGATAAATGTTCACATCTCAAGCTACCAATTTCCCCCTCCTTACGTACCTGGCTACATTCCTAAACTAAGTTGATTGGACTATAAACAATTTTAATAAGCCGGTTACAATATTCTTAACGTAAAGCAATAGCATCATAGGAAACATTTTCACTCCACTCCATAGGAAACATTTTCATCCTCTTGACAACAGTCGACTGTTAACAACAACTCATTATAGTGGCTTCTCTCCACAGTTATTTTCAACATTTCTATAAGTAAACCGTTGTTTTGTTGGAATTAGTCGGGATGCGGTCATGCGGCCCAGGGATTTGTTTAAAGTTAAAGGATTTGTTTACAACTCTCGAGGACAACCGTTATGAAATCCCCAATCAAAGACATATCCATGTAACATGGTATCTGCTTGTAAAGCAGATAGTGTAACTCGTTTTTTATTTTATTTTTTTTTTTTTTAATTCAATTCTATTTCAACATCGCATTTGTTATTTCTGAACTGTTGCCGCAGTGTTACTAAAATAAGTGAGTAAATTAATATATATGTATAATAATGAATTGGGGTGTTCTAAGAGGGGCTTCGTTGAACTTTGCAATGGGAGGTTTTACTATCAAGTAAGTAAAGATGTAGTTCAGAGTGACTCCTAGTCACCACTGATTATCGTATTATTAATGCCAGATGTTGTTGAATTTCTACAGTTCAAGGGGTGTGATGGTTTGCTTGGAGGTAGGGTGCAGCTTCTGCCGGCCTTTGCTGTTGATTTTGCACTTTTAGCTAACTCTGGCCAAAATAACAGCATTTATAGATAACTGCACCAAAAACGGGTTGATCATCAACGCGAATGAAACTAAGATGATTTTCATTTGAAAAGACAAGCGAAAAAAAAAACTAAGGACGTATATTGTGACCAGGAAGTTGGATTATGTAATGGCGTTCCCTTACCATGGTGTGGCAGGCTATACGAGAAATGTTATCAAGCTAAAGAAAGAACAGATAGCCAGCACAAAGTCCGCTGTAGGTGCTATTAACGCTAAAGGAGGCCTGGGACGAAAAGCTGGCAGTTTTTCGGTCGATGGTGAAATCAGTTTTGATTGAACTATACTGGGAACGTCAAGGTTGTCCAGGCTGTTTTTGAAGTTTCCTTTTCTACTTTCTACCTTTGGGTCTTATTTGCGACTGGAAATAGCTAGACCTCAACTATTTACTGTAGAGTATCTTACGTTGAAGGCAGTATCAGTGATAGGAACAAAAAATCTTGAATATGGGAATGCCAGGGGGTCTAAGCTTTTCATTCCACCTCTTATGACATACCAGACTAAAACTGGGCATTAAGAGTGCTGCAGTAGGCACGTATAGGTATGGTTGCATCAGAGCCCACTACGTAAAAATTTGACTTATTTGATAGGTGGGCTTAAGACATATTCTCGAAAGATGTAGTAGTGGATACCATATACGATTCCAGATACAATACTTGATATACAACAATATATGTATTTAGATACAACACCACAGATTTGCACTTTTCAAGGGGTATGAAGTCACACCTAAGATTAGCCTGTACGAACGAACGCTATGAATTCACAAGTGGTCTAGTTATTGACGTACGCTCTACTGTATGTACTCCTATTTATTTCACTCAACTTGAAGTGGTGCTGCAGTTCCTTAGAAACAATGGATCATATTTCGCTTGTTTGCTCCTAATATTCCTCATACAGACGACACTTTTTGGAAACACGTTAGTGAACTTGGATTAATCATCACCACCCTCGTCCAGAAGATTAAGAGATGTACCTACCTACTTAGAATATGAGCAAATTATGTTTTGCTTCCATTTTTACCTTAGTTATCCAAGAAAGGCTCTCGATCAATTTAAAGGTACTTATTTAACAAGGAATGCCACAATGTAACAATCAATTCTTAAGGAATCCCTTGCGATTTTTAACTTCAAAACTAAACATATAAATATGAATGTGTTGAATTTAATAAAAACTATGCAATGCTGCTGTAGTACCGAATAACTGCAAACATTTATCAAATAAAAAAATAAATGTTCTAATATTAACTAACTACCAACACAACATTTAAATCTGCTAAATACCAAATACCGTAAAATACTGTCTTACTGTCAAGGTATTACTGTTTACTGTAATTGTCAAGGTATTGCTGTTTTACAGACTAAGGGAGATGGAAAAGGAGTTGGTTATGAGTTTGAAAATCATCAACTATCTTGTCCATTCATACCCGTCTCCACGTATTTTTCTCAAAGCTGAATACAATGGTGAACTTTGAATTCGTCCCTATGTCTGTTTTGTATATTATATTGGTGATCATGGTTTTACTGGATGTACCCCATTCATTATAGCGTATGACGAATGAGCAAGGCACAACCATAATGATGTATGAACTGGTTTTACGTTGTAAGATCGAACAAAAGAAGATTCACGGAGAAATAGTTTGAAAATATGTATCACGATTTATCGGTATTAGAATAAAACAAAATTTACAGAGAATGGTTTCACAGAGGGACTAAATGATGCGCGAAATCGTAAAATGATCGAACAGCAAAATTATCTCGATAATTGGTTGATAACCGTGTAAATATTAGACTGTTCATTACCCCCTTCCATCACTCCTTCTCACAATCAATCCGTGAACAAAATGAAATCCCCAGTTTTTCGCACATCTATACCAGAAGATTGGAAACAAATGCTATATATATCACGATTTATCAACATTGCCCCGTCAATTTACCCCTACCGATTTTAAATTTGAAACTACAAGATATACGTTGCATAACTGCTCTGAAATCTAGATTTAAAAAAAAACAAAAAAAAACACGGAAATCAAATGAGAATACTGAAAACATCACTATTTATCAGAATTACCCCTCCATAACACACATTTGCACACAGCACACATTAATATCTTAGCAAATTTTCGTTTAAAATTGAGCTATAACAATAGCTCCAAAAATTTGAAAATACGATTATTTGAAAATTGTCTTAATTGAAACCCGTTTTGAGTTATTCTGAAACGAATCTAGAGTTGAATTTGTTTCACGAATTTAATCTTAGAATGGTCTGAAACGGATTCCTATTAGGGTATTTGTTTTCTCACGCTTGAGTTGTCTCACTGGATCACTTGTAATAGGCCGTCCCTCTAATGACGAAGCCTTGCCAATATACGACCTAACTATACAGAGACTTCCTAAAAAAATTGTTTTTATCTTCCATTTAGATATTACTCTTATTTTAATATTAATCTATAACGTTCAGATCCAAGATGGAAAATTTTGAAGCTGGAATGAATGCCCATCAACAGTCACCTTAATCAAGTTACAAATCAAGTCACTAGGCACTTGTAGTTTCAAAAAAATATTCTGAAAAATAGATTTCATTTTCACTGATTGAATTGATTAAACGTCATTTCACAAATTATTACCTTCCAGTTGTGGAATGACGAACCCTTGAGCGACGGCCGCGACGGCGATAAGAGCTAGAAGAGTGAATTTCATGTTTCCTAAACGAAATAGTTTAAACATCCCAATGTACTACGTTTTTATAGTCGATTACATCTTGAGTTATCTCAACCACTTGAAGTTTTAATTTTGTAGTTCCGTCATACCAAACCATTTGAATTTTGATTCTTCGAGTGTTGTTTTAGGAGGAAAAGCAGGTGTGACATTATTCGTTTACGAGATTTGTTTACGAGATTGGTCTTGTTCAAGGAATATAAGTGCCTACACATTCGATGTGGAAAAATATTATTTGTTTGCCGATCTTTGTAATTACACAGGTGTTACAGTTATAACACGCAATTAAGGAATTGCACTAATGTCAGTGCCCAGTTTAGAATTAGATTAGGAATTTAGGGAAGAGTTGATATTAAACAAAGAGAGTGATAAATTTTCCTCATTTGTTGATACAATCTTTTTAAAACCTAATTCACCCTAAAGTCTCTCCTCGTTGTACCTTGCATGGTTCTCGTAGAGGCTTGAAGATCTAGAAGGTCAAGGCGTCTTCGTGCAGCAGAGCGAACTGAGAAGAGGGCTTCCAAAAGGGCACTGTCGTTGACGAGACGGTAGCTATTCGTCCCGATCCAACTCACGGTGCAGGATAGTGGTGTATCAGAGACAACTCGCCAAAGTTCAGGGATCGATTCTACAACTAATTTGCAACAAAAAGTGCCTCTTAGACTTTTTTTTAAAGGCTTCGTTTCCGAGTAATTTCGCTTTTAAGATTTTTTTCGTGTTTTAGCGAATTTTTGAAGAAAATTAAGCTATTGCTCTCGCCTCAAAATTTGTAGAATGTGAATTTTTGAAAAAAATTTATACAGAAATCCGTTTCAGGCTATTCTGAATCATATTCTGAAGTTTAACGCATTTTTTTATGTATGTATGTATGTATATATGTATGTATGTATATATGTATATATGTATGTGTCATTCCAGACGATAACTGTCCGTAGAATTGTGCTAGAAACTTCAAACAAATTTTAAAATGTTGAGGACACAAAACGAAAGTTCAAGTTCGTTGGCCAGCATGATCGGATTACATCTTCGGGTTGAAATTTTCAAAAATGTAGTCAAAAATTTCAAAATAGCCTGTTTTTTGCGATTTGTTGTGCGAAATAATTTTTTCAGCATACTAACATGTGGTATATTCGGAATCAGCGTAAAATTTCCTATAAGAAAATGTATCAAGTTTTCAAAAATTTCAAAGTTGAAAAATCAGTCAAAAATCGAAATAATGCCGTTCGCTAGTTGTAAAAATCGGTAATATTTGCATGAAACATTGTCCAAATTCAGATTGAACTACTCTCATGGAAGTATCCCTGTATAACCAATCGTAGAACCATGCTGTTTAAAACGTAGGTAGTAGGTGCTTTAAAAAAAATGTAATGACAACTGATGAGTTTACTCTGTGCATGTGTTAATAATTTGATTCCATGTTTGTCTATCAAAATCATAAACTAAAATTTCTCAACACGATCAATAGCGACTGAAATGTCGAAGATTTCTTCAAAAATTCGCTCATGGGGTCATGCTGCATGACTGGACTTTTTTATCTTCTGACACTAAAATGGTCATAACACCCTTAATCTGATGAGTAAATTTAAATTTGATGACACCGTTAAAAAGAGCGTTAAATTTCCTATCTCCCTGATGCCAAACAGAATTTTTGAGCAGCTCCAATAGCTGCAAAATGAGGACAAAGTCATAATTTTGAGAAGTTGCCAAAATTTCACTGTTTTGAATCCGAATATTTCATTAGATTATTTTGGCGGATATCTATTAATGAAACTCAAAAAACATTACTGTAACATTGAAAGATTTCAAGATTCCGATTTATAAATATTTCAGCCCTTGGCTTCTACGAACGTGATGCCGATCTTACTGGCACATCTCCAGTCGAAGTGTGATTTTCAAGCCAAATTTCTTAAAATTTGGTCCATTACTTCTTGAGAAAAGCTTCGGACGGCGTACGGCGAACGGACGGATTTTATTTTATTTTTTGTTAATAATTATTTATTTTATTTTTTTAATTTAAGCCTGTCTCAACCGGAAGGGTCATTAGCGGCAATCAAAAAGGGGTGTCAAAAGGACACTGCAACGGGCACGATTCGAAGGGGAGCCATGCTTACCGTCCGTCACTAAACGGATTGCCATCACGGACTCCACTGGCAGATCGGAGGGGGAAAAATAATAATAATAACCCGCAAAACGAGTCATTGCCGCACTTTGCCTCTAGGGATACAGCGATGACCGCTTTGTAACCCCTACAGCGGAATACCCCGTAATAAATACTAAACTACGACTAGATGATCCTTACAAATACATTAATATTATCGATAAATATATTATAATAAATACTATACATCTTCGTTAAATAAAGGTAGGTATGAGAGGTAAGGTAGAGTACATAAATAAATAATCACATATCAGAATATCACAGTTCGTTGTAAAGCTCAGTCAGTGGCTTTCAGGTACACCAACAGGGACTGGACCTTGTCTGGTCCTGACAGAACATCCACCCACTGAGGGGGTGAATGCTGGACCCTGAGGTCCATGAGGGCTGGGCAATCCTCCAAAAAGAGGCGGATAGACAAATCACCGCCACACATCACGAACTACTGGATCTAGCAGGTTTCTGTGAGTAAGATGGGTATGGCCAGTGGCTGCCCGATTGACCGCTAGTCGGTCCCTCCTTGGAAGGTGGGTCACGAAAGGATCAACCGGGAAACGGTCCTGAAGGACTCCACGCAGACCAGTGACCTCGCCGTGCCATCGATCGAACCAGATGGAATTGGCTTTATGCTGCATGTAGGAGATTTGATCCTCAATGCGCATAGTCAACATTTCGACGGATTTCGATTATTATTATTATTTAAATTAGATTTTACGCATCTTGAAACGTTAACCAATAAATTTTGAAGGTGCTTAAACAATAATTGTCTTCTTGGTCGGTTACAAAGGTTCATTATTGAAAATAATAAACCAAACTGAAGGAAGTCCAAAAACACTCATATTGACGCCTCGTTTTAGCTAACACAGAATCGATCCCTGTTACATATTTGGCATCGAGTGACTGGAAGGGGGGGTGGGGCATGCCCCTCCCAGGAAATGCAAAGAAAATTAAATTTGAGAGGGGGGGGTGAGGTTGTGAGAGGGCCAATGTTGGGCGGAAGTTCTACTAATCTTGGCGCGTGCAATGATTTTTTGAAGGCTTGGCAATGCGAGACTAGCGTTTCGCTGGGTGTTTTTCTGCTGTCAGAAATGCACAATCATAAATGCTTTTTCAATTATTTAATTATGATTCATTGTACATAAAGGCGCGTCCACACCGGGCGAGGCGAGCCGAGCCGAGCCGAACGCCCGAACCCAAGAATGTTTGCCCGGTGTGGGCGCATTCACGAGCATTCGCGAACGTTCTCCCGCTTGGAGTGGGTACATCAAAGGGTGCGGGCACCCTTGCGGGCCGTTCGTGCTCGCCCGGAGCGGACGCAATCGCGAACAGTTTTTCTCAGTTTGTAATGATACAATTCACGATTTTGGAAGCTTTGAAGATAGTTTCACCCTGTTTATCATTCACGGTGACTAATTCCACATATCTTATGAGCTTATGAGCTAATTACAATGACATAAACACAGCACACAGCGCTACATAATTTAAAGCGTTTTTTCGTATACAATTATCAGTGATTTTCTATGATGAAATGCCAAATTTGAACATTTTTTGGCTCACCAAATTTTTTAGCCCTCTAATTTTTTCTTGTGTAATAATTAATGATTTTAAAGGAATACACGTGATTTTTAAGCGCTTTCAAACAATTTTCGCCATTAAAAAAGAAGAAAAAAAAGTTGTCCAACTTTCCTTTTAGAGAAATTTCGTAGAAAATGAAGCTATCGCAATGTCTCCAAAAATTTCAAAATCAAAATTTTCAAAAATTTTCTTCATCGAAATCTGTTTTGAGGCATTCTGAAATGATTCCTGGATTTTAACGCTTTATTATATGTATATATAAAATATATGTATGCATATATATATATATATATATATATATATATATATATATATATATATATATATATATATATATATATACGTATGCATATATATATATATATGTGTCATTCCAGACGATAACTCTCGATAGAATTGAGATAAAAACTTCGTTCTTTCGCCAAAAAATCAAGCATTTCAAAAGAAAGGATGAGTTTGTTGGACAACACTTTTTGAGCACATTAAATTGGTCAAATTTCAAAAAATGTGCTAAAAAAATCACTAAAAATGACTGAAAACGTCTAAAAACTGTTAAATTTATATTTTTATCAGAATCGTAGTCGAAAGAAGTTTATTGACAATGAACTAAAACATTCAAAAATGTATTCACAAAATTATGTTGAAAATGTACTTGAATTTCATCAATATTTGCTGAAAAATCTATTGAAAAACTGAAAATATGCTAAACATCCAAAATCTGTTTTTATTCGTAGAATATGATTTCGAACGAGTTTATTCGCCATAAAATTGGTGGTTAACAATTTCTTCGTACTCGGAATGCACACATTTCAAAACAGTAATATAATATAATCTTACGATAATCTACGTAAATTCGCTCATACGATCATGCTGCATGACTGGAACTTTTTTATGATTTTTCCTCAACTTCTCTGCCAGTAAAATAATCGATGCCGCCGCCACAGTCGTTTTTGAAAAGACAGGAGCCATTTTTCGACGGGCGTCTGCGGGAACACTGGCGAGCATCGGCGAATACGAATGCTCGTCGAACCGAACAAGTATTCGCGAGCGTTCGCGAATGCTCGCGAACCCTGTTCGTCGATGCTCGGTTGGTGTGGACGCGCCTCAACAGGTATGTGATTATCAACACTGAGATAGGGATGTTGACTGTGGGACAAAAACATAATGTGGAAACGTAGGAAAAGTAGCAAGGGCTCAAAAGGAGTCACCCCAAGAACGGGGCTCGAGTTTTGCTCTTCCTTCAAACGAAATAAATTACAGAGCGCAGGTACTTCGGTTGTTTTTTATTCAAACCTTAAAGTTTTGTTGAGGAACAAACTTTTCACTTCCGTCTTAGGTCTTGGACTTGAAACCAACGTATTGAGGAAACGAAAGCTTCCTTCTTTCACGACGGTAATTCAAACAAGATTCTATAGATAATCAATAGGTATCATAGTCATGGTTAGCATAGCATACGTGCATGTGCAATACATTACTCAATTCTTCAGTCACCACCTGAAACCGATAGTCAAACCCACCCCCCACGGTGACTGACACAGAATGAGAATTGGCAGAGACAGAATACGAAACCGAGATTGATCAGCAAGCTCTGAAACGCGAAAAATTGAGCTAATATTTTTTAATTTCCATCAGGATCACTAATCTTCCTACCATCGATATTGAGGTATTAAAAAATCGAAAAAAACTACAAAAAAATATATAAAAATCCTATAATTGGTTTGTATGCCAGAGTACAATTTAGAAAACCTTAATACTGAACGATTCCTGTGCACACAATGTGCTCAAATTTCAGCAAAATTTCTCATAAATAATATAATGCTTTAAAGTTCCAGTCATACAGCATGATCGAATCAGCGAATTTTCGTAAGTTATCATTAAAAGCTAAATTAATTTGAAATTTGTGCTTTTTGAGAGCGAAGAAATTCTTAGCTATTATGTTTATGACAAAAAACGTATTATAAATATTAATCTACCATTCAAAGAAAGATTTTGGATTTTTAGCTTTTCGTGCAGTTTTTATCAATTTTGTAGTAAATTTTAATGAAATGTTCTATTTTAAATTTGTCAAACTTTATTTGAGCAATATTCTGCTAAGAATTATAAATACATTTTATTGTATTTGTAATAAAAATTGTATAACGATTTTTGCCGTTTTTTTAGCCATTTTAGTGATTTTTCAGCTCATTTCTTGAAATTTGACCAAGTTAATACGCTCAAAAAATGCTGGCCAACGAACTCATCCTTTCGTTTGGAAAGCTTGATTTTTTGGCGCTAGAACGGAATTTTTATCTCAATCCTAAGGAAAGCTATCGTCTGGAATGTCACATATTATATATAAATATACGAAAAAACGCAAAGTTCAGGAATTTTTTCGGAATGCCTCAAAACGGGTTTCAATGAAGACATTTTTCGAAAAATTTGATTTCGGAAATTTCCGAGCCATTGCAATAGCTTCATATTCTACGAAAATTCGCTAAAAGTAAGAAAATCATTTGTATGATCATACTGGAATTGTTTAAATAATAAAAGTTTTTAATTTACCAAGAAAAAAAACTGTACCCCCCCCCCCCCCCCCCCCCTTATAAAGTTTGTTGGTTCACGTTTCAAGATGCGTAGAATCCGAGGGATATAGGATTATAGGGAGAATAGGATTAAGATGAGATGATGAATAGGCTTGTTGATGATGAATTGATGAATGTTGCTATAATATATATGTATAATCAGCAACGTGTCTTCATTCATCTTGATTAACGTATCATGACGTTTCTAAATGTATAGATGCGAAGTCTTGTAGGTCATAAAGATCACAAGTAGTTTAGGTCAATTACAATCGCAAATTACTTAGTATTTCATTACTGAATGGCTCCCTCTGCCTAAGCTCTACATCAAATTAACGCCAACCTCGAGGATGTTGTCGTAGGAACCGTTCAGGACTGTCTTGTGTTTGCCGAATTACAGCGACCCATTATTTAGTCCAAAGGACAATTAGCATCCTTTGGGTCGCAGAGGGGAGCTGCCTGCCCGGAAACTCTGTTTCCATCCCTTAGTCACTCAGGAAGTGACTCAGAACAGAGCGAGTCCCTTCAGCATCCTATTCAAAGGTCCTGTGGCGGCTCTATCTGTATGGACCTTCTCTTTCCCATTCTCCATCCAGCGTGCAACGACGTTCCTATCCAGCTCATCTTCAGTAGTAGACGCTGCTCTTTAGACTCTGGGACGGGACTATTGTTGTTTCCCCTTAACTGGATTCTCTCCTTTGATTATGATGTAGCTTCGAATTATAATCTACTAACCCCGAGAAGGAAACTCATCGTAGTAAGGTTGAAGGAAAGATAATAAATCCAACTTCACCGTTCAAGCTATATCCTCACGTAATAGAGAGTAGTGGCATAAAACCGACAACGGATCCGCAAACGTAGCCATCCGATGCGTCCGTAATCTTTGGTCGGAAACGTAGTTCACTAAGGTAACGGTGCGACGTATCTCGATGCGTCCCGCATCTCAGGCCTGCAATACGTTCAGCTATCACGCTCTGATTGCTGACGGAACGGTTAGCGATAACCTTTAGACAAGCGAAAACTGAGAAGGCTATTGAGTGTTGGTTTTTATTTTCGTTTTCATTAGGCTGTTCTTCGTAGACCCAATAGAGAGTTCCTAGTAGATCCGTAAAACACAATACGTCGTGCGGTATTGACAATCCGGCGCCGTAACTCTGACTCAATGAGTTACAGTGACGGATCCTTCCGTACAGATACGTTAACGAAACGCAATCCGGAAAAACATTATCGTCTAAAATAACCCCCTTCCATGGATTCAAATAAACTCATAGGGATAATTTCATCCTTCCATGAATTTAGCGTTACTACTAGATCCGTCAAGAACTTGACGTGACTTTAAGGTGCGGTTAAGTTTCCAGTTACCGCACGCCTTATTGAGACCGACGGATCTCTAGGAACTCTAGATGCTCGCCCGGTAGCGTTTTGCTTCCGAGACTGCAAGGCAGCGGAAGCTTTGTTTTCACTTTCGAAATGAAAAAAATTTTGTTGCTCCAAAATCAAAATTTCCACTCGCATTTTGCGTTTCAGAGCCTCCTGAACAAATTTGGTTCCGTGTCTGTCTGTCTGTCTGTCTGTCCGTCCACATTTTCTTGTAACAGCCATAACTTCCAAAATTTTGATCCGATTTTAACCAAATTTTCAGGGATCGTGCGGGTTAAGCTCTAGATAGTCCCCTATCAACTTCATCATGATCGAATCAACGGTAGCTTCTGCGCAGGCGCTAACGTGAATTCCTTGTGATGGTCATAACTCGGTCAATGTTGAACGGATTTCGGTCAGATTTTCAGGGATGATGTGGGTAAGGTCCCTTGAGGCCCCATAAGACAATCATCATAATTGCATTAGCGGTACGCTCTGCGCATGCATGAACGAAATATTCTTGTTCTGTCTTGCAACAGCCGTAATTTCCACAATTTTGATGCGATTTTCTTCAAATTTTTAGGGATCGTGCGGGTATAGCTCTACATGGTCCCCTATCAGTTCCATCATGATCGAATCAACGGTAGCCTCTGCGCAGGCGCAAACAAAATTTTCTTGTTTCGGTCATAACTCAGGCAATTAAAAAATCCTTCAGTTTTGATCCGATTTAGACGAAATTTTCAGGGAACATGCGGAATACATGCTGGATGGTCCCATATTAAAATCAAAATTTTCCTTATTAATTTCATTTATTATATGTACCATTCAGGTCAGTGGGTAAGGTCCCTTGAGGCCCCATAAGACAATCATCATAATTGCATTAGCGGTACGCTCTGCGCATGCGTGAACGAAATATTCTTGTTACGGTCCTTGCAACAGACGTAATTTCCACAATTTTGATGCGAGTTTCTTCAAATTTTTAGGGATCGTGCAGGTATAGCTCTACATGGTCCCCTATCAGTTCCGTCATGATCGAATCAACGGTAGCCTCTGCGCAGGCGCAAACAAAATGTTCTTGTTTCGGTCATAACTCAGGCAATTGTGAACGGATTTCGGTCAGATTTTCAGGGATGATGCGGGCAAGGTTTCTTGAGGTCCCGTATCACATTCTTCGCGATCATCAGCAGAGGTACGCTAGGCGCATGCGCGAAAGTGATGTTTCTGTTACGGTCACAGCTTAGTTAATTTTATCGGATTTTGTTTAAATTTTCAGAGAACCGCTCGTTTCTAGTTTTCTGGAATTTAATGGTGACGTGCTGTGAAGGTCACGAGGAATCTCATGTGCCATTTCCTTGGCAGTGTATTTTTTTTTTCTGGTGGCGAGGTTAAC
>CM061042.1:133662775-133904678 GCA_030762985.1 Adelphocoris suturalis
TCATTGACTGATGTATTCCTTCGTTCAGAGCTCCCGAATAAAAATTACTTTCTAATCGATTTTTGCAGATTTGAATCTTATTAAATTAGTCCCATTGTAGCATTGTCAGTAACGTGGATGTATCAAATTTAAATTTCGCAATTTAGGCCTGAAAAATCAGTACTGACCTCTAAAAACTATTCATCACTAATAGTTTTCATTGGAAGAACAAATATATAATAGAAAAGATAAGTTTTGAGCCCTCGCATTTTTCTGAAAACTGGAAGCTGAAAATTGCTCTTCTACTATGAATCACCCTGTACTACATCATTATGCTGATGTTTTTAGTATTAATCATTCGGTAAATATTTCGCCTCATAAATAGCCGAATAGCCTCAATCAATCGTGACTTCAAAAATGAAACGAGGGTTCGCACGGTTCTCAGGGAACAACGAAAGACAGAGCTGCTGTGATGAACATACCAATATATTTTTCATTACAATTATTACTACTTCCAACCGTTCAATTAGTTCGTCAGAACTAATCTAATCAAGGCTCTCGTCTAATTTTTCGACATCCGCAGAAAAATGACGAATAATGGAAAGTTAACGCGAATGTCGACGTTACCTCTAATTCGAGGAGAGACGCGTTATATGTAGGTTGCTAATGCAATGGCGTTACAGCCATCAAATCCAGCCAAATCAGGGAAACCTACGTTCTAGAGTCTAGACAGGAAATAGAGGGAGAGGAAATCTAGATAGGAGAGGCAATTAGGAATAAAACGTATCGTCTAGAAGCTAGACGTTACGTTTTATTCCTATATGACATTAAAGCTCTCTAATATCTCCTGTTTGAAACAAATCGTTAATGTATGCAGTATTGAGAATGATGACATTTATTATGAGTTTGTTGTCCATCTCCCAAATTACTATCAAATCTGAGAAGTACTTTGTTTGCTAAAAAACCGAAAAAACGACTACCAACTTGGTTGTGGCATATGTTTTCATCGGACCCGTAACAGGAATGTATAGATCATCAAAATGATATAAACAATCTTATCTTTCTTATCTCCTATCTATCTTAAATATCTAACTTCCTTTGATCTTTACCAACAACCTCTGAGTAACATGTAACCTGCTATATAACAGAAACAAAGTTACGCAACATCGTGTTATAAAACATTTTTTCAGTTGAATTTCTAACAAGTTACATAACATTGGTTATATAACTGTTTGTAACACGTTTTGTTGGTGTGGACGCGCCTTTAGGCTGTTCTTCGTAGACTCAACAATCGCCCGGTAGCGATTTTTTTTTTTTTTTTCTGGTAGCGAGGTTAACTACCTATTTGATTTGTATAATTTTTGTATAAGAGGAGAGACGCGTTATATGTACTAGGTTGCTAATGCGTTGGCGTTGCAGCCATCAAATCTAGCCAAATCAGGGCTCCCTACGTTCTAGACAATACGTTTTATTCCTATTTGCCACTAAAGCTCTCTAATGTCTCCTGTTTAAAACAAATCGTTAATGTATGCAGCATTGAGAATGATGAAATTTATTATGAGTTTTATTTGGGTTGAATGACCACACCAGTCATTCAACCCAAATAAAATTCAACATCGACCGATTCACAAATCAACAACAAAGTTTTATTATGAGTTCCCAAATTACTATCAAATCTGAGAAGTATTTTTTTTTTTTTTTTTTTTTGCTAAAAAACCAAGAAAACGACTACTACCAACTTGGTTGTGGCATACGTTTTCATCGTACCCATAAAGAACATGTAGATCATCAAAATATTTCAAATAATCTTAACGGATTTCATGAAGGTATTCCTTTAGATTTTTAGCAAAATTGCTCAATTAGGCAATGAAGAAATGATGATTGATAGATTTTACGTTTGCGCATGCGCTAACGCTACTGGTGAGAGGGAGAGTTAGACCTCTGACCAGGAAGTCTAATTTAAGCACCCAATTCAAAAAAAGATTCTTGTGATGACACATTTGGCACAATACATTTTTTTTATACAATTATTAGACTCGAACTTTCAAAGAAACTTTTTTTCCCCCTTTTTTCCTTTTTTTTTTAAAGAAAGCGATAAATATCTTGCGAGTGGCGTTCCTAATGGTCGGAGCGTGTTGGAAGCTTAAAAAGAGTTTAAATACCCGTGTGTGAAATATGGATACGCTTAGTGAGGGGTTTAGCGAGAAAACGGGTCTCGTGAGGGGTTGGAAAGTATTATACTAAATCAGTAGGGAAAGTGAAGAAAGGGAGAACAGGACCAGCAACATCCTGCTTCCGGCCTCAATGGAAATGAGCGGAACGCGGTGGACTCCCGGCCCGGGCTGTGCCGTCGAAGGGGTGCGAATAGAACCTAACCGGTCGATATGAGATCGAGTCCAGGGAAATTTCGGGTTCTTCCATTATTCTCCCCCATCTTCAGGATGTTCCACCGCTTGAAGCAAAAACTCCAAGAATCAATTTCATCAACAATTTAACAACCGAGAGACCATCTTGGACAATTTCCGGTAACTCATTGATTATAGGGTGTTTTCTCTTCAAGTTGCTACTTTCGTGTCAACCAAGCTAGTTAGTTATAGTTGTATTAAATATAACTTTCTAACTTTTGACTACATTAAAAGAGTCGTAATGACCCAAAGTGCGCACTGATGACTATCAAAAATGGCGCAGTGATAATCAGGGATTTCGGATCCTTAGTAGCTGTCCAGTCCGCATCTACTCCTTGCTAGAAAGTGTAAATGCGGAATTGTTACCTATCTCAGATGTGAGAGGTCTTTTCAATTTGGCTGTAATTCGGGAAAATGTGGTGTGGGTCAATATCACCTTATACTTAGTCTATGTTCTAGGTACCTATATGACTGAGCTAAAGGGTTTCCTACTAATTGCAATCTATCTACGAGCTGAAATGATAATTGCTCTTGTACTTATACTGGCCAGGATGAGATGAAATTATCCCGTATTTACGTGGTAGAAAAAATCATTTAATGGAATCAAAAAAACATGGCTCCCTCAGATCCATTTTTCCCCCTCCTCCAAAAACAGGACATTGGTTACCTAGAATTTGGAAAATGATTTTTTGTTTCGTTTTTACTTTATGTATAATTATTATTTTTAACCAGTTGGGTCAACAAGACCAGAAGTGGTCCTTAGTTACACGGTTACTTGAACATGACAAAATCATTGTCCGCCAATATTTATTTTACATTTCCACTCGTATTTCGCAATTTAAAGCTTGTGACTGCCTGTCATTTCCACCCACTTCCACTTTCAGATGAAAAATAGTCTCTGAAAAGCAGCAAGCGGAAAAACTTTAAAAACTTGCAAAACTCTACTTGTATAAAATTAAAAGGAAATATCTAGGAGTTAAGTAGTTCGAATCTTAGATGGTGTCGACATCATAATATACACCGGTAAATATTTTTATATATACTCGTATTATACCTACCTGCTAAGGGGGTGAGAGGCATAACACCTGTAAAGGGAGAGGGTAGTTTAAAACCTGCTTATTAGTGTGGGCAAGGTAAAGGCTGGTAAAGGGAAGTGTGGCCATCTTCTTTGATTACTATTAGTTCGGGAACAGTAGGTACACATTGCAAAAACTCCCAGTTCAAATAAAATCAAGCGTATTTGTCATTTTTTGACAATTGTCAAACAATTCGAGAAAACATTAAATCAACTATCACTTCATGTGAAATTGTAGCCATAAATTAAATAGGAAGAGGAAAAAACGATTGATAATAGTAACTGTACATATCGCACATCCGGGGTAAGACTGGTATAAGTCAAAAAACCCTACTTTTGGGAAATCGCGTTTAAAGATTTTTCCCATCTAAATTGATATATAACAGTCATCTGAACGTTTCTTTTTTCATATCTCACGGTTCTATGGCACTCATATACTATCTAACTAACATGTGGAATACCAAAATTACTTCGTTACCCCTTTATTTTCAACCAGCATGCTTAAATTCATCAAATTCCTATGTTATACCACTGTTACCCCTAGAAACAGGACTGCATAACACCAGTTATCACTTCATCCGTGAGATATGCCACTACTGATCTAAGCAAAGCGACTGCGGAGAGGTACCTACCTACTTATAACACCACTTTTACCTTGGAAAACGAAAACGGTGGCAAATTTCTGAATATAATTGCTGAACATCAGGTTAGTCTCAAGATTCAGACTCTGCTTTCGTTCGCTATGGTGCCTGCTTTGAACTACATACCACTTTATATAATTATTTGGGTTCAAGAATAAAAATAATAAATGAAAAGACACACAATTTCATTCAACGTATGACAATTGTGTTAATAACAAAAATCAAATAAGGGACCATTCAAACATACAAAATTATGGTAAAATCCTTTTGGACCTAAAAGCAAATGGCAGAATAACACAATATTTCAGTAATTTTTCGTTTTCAAAAACAAGAATTACTTTTATAATGAATATAGGTTAACAGAAAAATTAATTAAAAACTAAATAAGCTTACTACTTGTAGAAGCAACATAACTATAATACAAATTTTTTAGTTTCAAGTTATAAGGAACCAATTTTTACTAAATCAAACAATTGCAGTTGAATCCTTCTGGCCTTAACAGTAACTTTAAAGTAGCAAAACAGAAACTTCAAATCATGAAACTTTAAAGCGTAGAAACTTCAGGTATTAGTAAAACCGTAACATCGGAACCAGAAGCGTTTTAAATTGCTTTTTTCCTGAATAAAATAAGTAATAGTTGGGGCAAGTTTGCATTCAGAAATAAAATGCTGAATATAATTAAAAAGTAGGTACCCGTTTTAGCTTCAAAATTATGTAAATATATGAAGAAATATCACAATAAAACATCTATTGGTACCTACCTAATGAACCTTCCAGTCTTCGATAACGTTCTCAGTCTTTATAAAATATGAACAATTTCTCCTAGCAATATATAGTTCCGATAAAAGTGACAGTACAACACTGAAAAATGAACCTAAAATACTCCTAAAATAAAATAAAAATACTTTTCAAACAATATACTTTCCAAATAATACTGTAAACCAGTATTACCCCATCTTACGGTCATCGCACTTCGGCGTCTGGCGCACAACTGAAATGATCCAGTCTTGCTCCAATGCTATGATAGAAAAGTGGCTAAAAACCATAGTGGTTTATCTGTTCTCTAGCGGCCATTTATTGAGTTACAGTTAAACCGATACTACCTCCATGCAGAGCTGGCCGAGCGCTATCTGGTGGTATATATAACTCAAAACAGCCAATTTTGGACTTATACCAGTCTTACCCCGGATGTGCGATATGTAAGAATGTATCGAAATACCGGCTGTTGGTAATTCAAACCTTACTAATCTGCCAATAAGGCGGCTCAGCCGGGGCGTCCATGCCGAGCACGGACCCAACCAACCATGACGGCCTCCCGGGGGTTCTCATTTCAGGGCCCGTTTATCAATCAAGCGGTAACTTCTAGACAAACCTCAGGTAGTTAGTTACCTAGAGGTTACCTCAACCTCTGGAACAAATTTCGTAGGGCGTTTATCAATCAACTTTATCCCCTCAGGTAGCTACCTATAGATAGCTAACTGCTCAGATAACTTCGGCTGAGGGAAAAAGGGGTACCACTACTACAACAATGATTTCCCCACAAAACAGCCTTACAACACTGGTATTTTTAGTTCTACGCGACGTCTACCGGTAAAAAGTAGATAGGTATAGTACAACACAACAACAACAACACACCTGTTATTTCGGTTTTATCTCCCATGTGATGAATCAAGATTTCGAATTATTTTTAACAAAATTATGTTAGGAAATAAAAAGTTAATTGTGGAACGGGTGAACGGAGCGGGTAATAGATATAAATATACCGTAATGTTTCCATATTCTGATTTGATTTCCGTGACTGGTTTTTGTTCAATCCCGATTTCAGTCAGTTATGCAATAAACCTTAGAAGTTTCAAATTTACTATTGATGGAGGTGTAAGGAGGGGGTAATCCCGATAAATCGTGCTTTTTTCGGATAAAATATGCTACAAATCGGAGATTTCATTTTGTGGACGGATTTTTGTGAGGAGGAATGATGGAGGGGGGAATGAACTGTAGTATTTACGCTATTTTCAACCGATTGTTTCTGAATGTATTTTATTCCCCCCCCCCCCCCCCCCCTTTGTTTTATAATATTTTGCTCGATATAATTTGGTCTCTGTAGAAATCATTCTCAGTAAACAAAAATTTCATCACGGTGGGTTTGGGAGCGGGTTATATAAATATATTTTAGATCAATTTGTAAAAACAGTTCATTAATATTTTATTACGGTTGTGAGGATGGTGGAGGATGGTTTTGTGATAGGCGATATAGAGTTGTTCCTATCACTGTGGGATTCTATTTTACCTTCTATCCACCGCAGCACAAACATAGTTTCTTTCGACAACTGGAAACGTGTGTGAAAATCTACATCGTCAAAATCATTAAAATAATCCGGGCGTGGCCGGACCGTGCACGGTCTCCGTTCATATTCCAAAAATTGAATGATCTCATCCGAAAAGTCCGAATCCATCAATTCAACTTCGTTATTATACATCATGACTATCTTATATGACTTTATTTTATTGTTATATAGATTATATTGTTATTAGTACAAGCTATATAACCTCTCCACATAACTTTACCCACAAGATAAATCGCTAACTGAGGGAGGTGAGTCTCAGGTAAGGATACCAAGCAGATAGCGGTATCTTGCGGATAAATGTGAGTTGATAAACAGCCAACGAGAAGTTATCTGAGGCTGCTAGTTACCTAGAGTTTGCCTGGGCTTTATCTGTGATTGATAAACGGCCCCTTAGTGAAGTAGGTAATGACTTTTGCGCAAGCCCCGCACTATGGATCAGAATCGTAATCTAGCCGGACAAAAATCAATTTCGGCGATAAAAGTACCTATGGTAGTAGCAAGTCTTGCCATGTAAGTATTCTATTCCGTCTAGGCTAATGGAATCAAAGGTCGTTGTCACTTGTTCATGAGCTGACGAGTCTCGATGTGTTGTAAACGATTAAGGAAAATGATCGCAAAATCAGTAGGTATTTTTAATTGGTTATCTTCCAACACTGCACGTGTACCGGTGCCCTGAAGACGAGCTTGGAAATTGTTACCCATCAAGGATGCTCCATATAAAGGGAGGAAAGTGGAATTTATTTTCTCTATTAAATTCTACTTAGGAAATCTCTGATTTTGTCGAGATGAATGTGTGTAATTTTTAGCACGAAAATAAGCCAAATTTCTGTGTTTAAATGACTATACAGTTCTTTGGCCGCAAATATACAGGGATCTGGATCCAAAGAAATGTAGTGGAAATATATAGAAAGAGAACTATAGTTAAATTGGTTGCTGCATCGCAACACCAAACAGTAAACCTACCAAAAATTCGTAGCAAAATAGAAGAATGAAGAATAATTATTAGGTAGTATTGGGAAAACTCCCTATATCTTCAGTTTTTTGGGCGTAGACGGAAGGTTTTCTTGTTTTTCTTATTGTTTGGTTGTCCAACCTGTGTACCCAGTTAGTTGATCCGTTGATCGGTGGTGGTAGGTTCTTTTTGCAAGCGAAGTTTTTTTATGTTTTCACATTCCTGCGTCCAATTTTGAGTTCGCAGGCTTGTTTTACTTTGTCGTAGGTAAATATATATATGCGATTTCGTTCACTTAAGTAAATTTCATGGTTGTATGTCGTAACGTGATCCTGTGGAACGGGCGTTAACCAGGAGTGTCAGTGAAGTTGGTGTGTTTTGGATGTCACAACTACACAATAATCACGACAAAACTTGAGTCATTCAAATTTTGGTAAGTTAATTTAGTAATTTTTACGGCAAATAAAGGTATTCGTGGGTTTGTTTCGTTGATATCATTGTAAGGATGTAACAAAGTGGTGATTAGGAATATGTTGTTTTGATGTAAACACATAAATATTTCGTACCTATTTCGTTATATATTTGAGTACGAGTACATAATAATACGAGGATGGAATTAATTTGGAAATGATGGGAAATACTAGTAGGTTGCCATACAATGGGTGTATGTACGTGCTGTTCTCATAACAAATTTTGCGTGTTCTTTTGCGCCCGAATTTTTGAATTTACTGTTGATCAAGTACAAACTGGCCCATTAAGGCACAGATTTATTTACTTATGTAGCTATAACCTTGTTAGTAAGTAGTTATGGTTTATTTATATTGTTATCTTCACTCCTTTTGTTTCCAAACTCGTGAGTTATATTGACGACATGAACTGACAGTACAAATGAAGTTAGAGGAGGGTAATTGAACGAAATCATCTTTATTTTCCATATCAATGTCGTGAGTTCTGTTATTTATGTACTTGATAATAAATATCACATTGACACGAAGTGACAACAAAAAAACAATAATAAGCCATTAAGGGCCCGTTTATCAACTACAGGCCTAACTTCCTGGCAAACCTCTGGTAGACACCTCGAGTTTACCTCAACCTATCGAACAAATAATTTGATAGGGCGTTTATGACTCAACTTTGCCCCCGCAGGTAGCTAACTGCTCAGATAACCTCGTCTGTGGGGAAATAAGGGTACCACAACAACAACAATGATTTCTTCACAAAACAGCCTTAACAATGGTATTTTTCATTCTTCTTCGTATGTCCATGGGCAAAAAGTAGATACTTTAACACAACAACAACCCCTCTTTTGGTTTTTTCCTGTGTGATTAATTCTTCTTTTCTGGTTGTACGAAGAACGAAGTGGGTTGGTCGTTGGACGAGTAATTATAGAAATGCAACCGTACAAGTGCTCTACGGAATTTGCCTGCGTACGGAAGTTGAAGAACATAAAAGTTCCCTAGAACTATAGGTAGATTATCTTCTAAATTACGGGAGTTTTACGAAAATTTGGAAAGTCAACTAATCTTGCCTGCCATGTCTTTCTCCTTGATCTTTTCTGTTCAGTTTCTAGACTAGCATACAGGCCGGAAAGAATTTATGACTGAGGAGGAGCGACCTAAAAACGAAAAGCTGAAAAATTCTTTGTTTTATAACAAAAACATGGGAAATTATATTATAGTTCCCTATGAAGCCCATATGAATTTTGTTAGGCTGATCGAAGTTTCGATTTGGCCGTATTGCCTAGGTATATAAAACTCAGGAGCACCAAAGTGTTAGTTTGCTATTATTGCTTATTAATAGGTACTTATTTGAAATGTCGTTGGTAGGTATGATGTGCTACATATTTTTGAATTTTTGTAGAAAATAAATCTTCAATTCTGAAAATTGTCATGAAACTTCAACTTCCGTAAGTACCTACCTGGTGCATTTTCTATTCGTTACACACAACTTACCTCCAGGATACATTGCTAACTGAGCGAGATGAGTCTCAGGTAAGAATACCAAGCAGATAGCGGCATCTTGGTAAATATTATTTGATAAACAGCCAACTAGAAGTTATCCGAGGTCTCTAGTTACCTAGAGTTTGCCTAGGCTTTATCTGTGATTGATAAACGGCTCCTTAAACATTCTTTAAGTTTCGAATAACGACAATAGTATTATTGCCTTAACCTATAACTAATATTGCGGTCTTACTACAAAGATACGTTATCGAATTCTCGTACCTAAAACAACTCACATGAAGGTGTTCCGTGTAGGGACTCAGGCAGTAGATCATCAACTGTAGGTAGCAGGTTTCATATATAAGTGACTTGCTTAGTTTTCTCGTTCGCTTCGCTCTCTCGGTGTGGCTGTATAGATGCGATGGGATTTTACTGTTGAGTGGGACGCGTAGAATGATTGGAAACGGTAGATCACTAAGGGTGGATAAAGCGGGTGATTTGACACGTGTAGGGGATGTTGCTCGCTTCGCTCACTCGGGGTGGGTCATAATTTATAAGTTATACTTCACATTTTCTTCTTTTTATTTCCCTGTTTTTGAGTTGGGAAAACTTTTGGTTCAGTTGGGAATTTCATTATACTTCCCCCCCTAACTATTTTATACCTCCCCACTGTCTGGATTGCTCTTTTCTGAAGTTTAAAGGTCTCGACTGCATGGCTGGCCTTTCCCCGTAATAAGATACAGTAGGTACCTACCATATACCGCAGAGGAGAAAGCTCAGGTACGATGTTCGATTTGAATACCTACGCGAAGATAAATTGACACATTGTTCACAACAAAACC
This sequence comes from Adelphocoris suturalis, assembly GCA_030762985.1. Classification (NCBI taxonomy): domain Eukaryota; kingdom Metazoa; phylum Arthropoda; class Insecta; order Hemiptera; family Miridae; genus Adelphocoris; species Adelphocoris suturalis. The sequence continues at coordinate 133,672,958 of CM061042.1, forward strand.
TAACAAATTCACCCCTAACGTTTTTTTTCCAGATTGGCTAGACAACGTAAGTTTCCGCCTAATATGTGATATTTTCAAGGGGTATTATCAACTGCACCGCTACCCACATCAACTGTACCGGTGATTGACTGCACCGGAGCCCCCCTACATATCGACTGCACTGGTCGTTTAGGATGGTTATACTAATAGCGAAATAGTGCAATAGGTATATATTTGAACATTCGGCCTTTCTTTAAACATTACCAGGACATAATATAATAGTCATAAAAGTCGTCAAAATAACATTAATCGTAAAAATATTCTATTTTGTACCGCAGTGTCGAAGGACTGCCTTCAAAAAAAAGAAAGCGTGAAATCCGCCCATGTCGATATTCCTCAACAGATTTTTCAACAAGTTTTTTGCGTAGGAGGAACTTACGGTTTTGTAGAGGAGGTGCCATGTGCCAGGGACGGATTAAAGGGGGGGGCGGTGGGGGCATTCCCCCCCCCCCCCCCCCCCCCGAGAGGCAGAACAAAAAAATTCTTGCGAGGGAACGTCAGAATAGAATCACGCCGTCGCGCTTGTAGGTTGACAAAAATACGGGTATAGATGAAGGAACTTTATACGGTGGGGGAAACTGGTATGATAGGTACCGGTTTTACTAATCTGTCACGGCCAATTTACTAATTTGTTCGTTTGAATTTTAGTCGGCCCTCAAACTGCGTAGTTGCCACGGGGTATCAATCGGAGATTTACGTGGGTAGTGTCAGAATTTTCGCCAGAAGATCTCGAGGGAAAAATTATCAAAGCAGGTTGGCAACGGTGGTGTTGAGTCCGTGTCGTGCTGTCGTCCATCGTCGCCCTTTTGTGAGTAGAAGAGCAGTAGAAAACAAACTTCATGTTAAATCCGAACTAAAGTTTTTTTTTAGTGATTGAGTTTAGCTCCGTCAAAAAACGAGCATGGAAGATAACATCTTTCTTCTTTAAAAAACATAAGGCAGCAAGTAAAGAATACAATTTTAATTAATAGGGATAAGTTTGTGTTCATCAGTTTATTTAACAAGTTACGGTAGGAACCTACTGTATTTGTCTCTCGTTTACCGCTTTTGGTAACGGTAACAATACTCACCTAATCAATAGCCACAATACAATACATAATCAACCTACCTACTGTTTGACGAAGAAAGAAACGAATCGTGTTTTCTTAACTGATTGCAACCAGTGTTTTTCGATTGAAGTGAATTATTCACTGTTTTACATTCACCAGTAGTAGACAACAAAATTTTAACAAGGTAATGTTTTGTGTTTTCATCTTTAATCAAAAATGTACTTTATTCATTTAATTTCGTCGTCAGTGTTTACTAAATTGTTTTTTACTTCTGAAGTAAATTGAAAAAATAAAGAGTGTATTATTATTTAATTCTGTGTTTACAATATAAGTGTATAATTTATAAATAATATTACATCACGAGGACTGAAGTTCTCCAGCGCTTTCTGTTTCATTCCCTGCCTTTTTCGATATAATTTTGCCAAAAAAATTACACACCTATAATCACTTTATTTTTTGTTAATTTTATTTATTTATTTTTTTGTGTGTACATGGTTGTTTGGAAACACCAAGCTAAAATTTGTGCAAATCATAATTATGTTTTTCATGTTAATTTTTACATACCTGATTTGAAGTGTGGGTCTATAACCAATAAAACTGCTAGTTTTTCAAGGTCTTTTATCAAAAAATGTCTCTTGGGGGGGAGGGGGGGGGGGGGGGGTTCTCTCGGTAGAGGACCGCCCCCACCCACGAAATTCTATCAATCCGTCACTGCCATGTGCTCACTGTGCTGAGGCTGGTATACGTATCAATCTGAATCAACTGCAAAACGTCCATGAAAACAAAAATGTTAGGTGCTGGTGTCGCGAACATACTATTAAACTTTGAGTGGAACGATTCGCAGCTGTTGGTGGTTCGTTCCGTAATAATTTCACTGGAAGCCCACATCGCAGGCGGAAATCTTGAGGTGCTGTCGATGTAGTTGAGTACTAAGTAGCTGCAAAACCATACCAGTTTGTCCGTCGACCTGTAGGAGGACAAATCGACATAAGGTCAATGTATAATTAATTCATCACCGTCTAAAAGGTCAAAACGGGAGGGAGGGAGGAGCCAATTATTACACATTGGTTTATAATTTCAGGTTAATGATTTTGACGGCGAGGCGTGTCACGTTGGCTGAAAACGAAACGGATCGACATATCGTTGGAAACTGGTTCATTCGAGAGATGCGTAGGGGTTCATCGGTGCAGACGATAAGGAAACGTCCTTCGCTACCTGCTTAGTAAACAAGTGCAGTTGATATATTTACTTATCGCTAATGAGTCTCGACCGGTACAGATGATCGCTACCCCTTTCCCACGAGTGGAGAATCATTTCTGTAGGATGAAAACTGAGGGAGTTACATTTCCCTAAGAACGGCTTCATTGTAAGCGGAAATAATTTGACAATTATTTAAAAAAAAAAAAGTCGGTATGGGTGTCGCGAATTCCAAACTCACCCCCAGCCCAAAAACAATGCCAAATTAAAACAATGTTGGTGCAAACCTATTGTGCATCTATCTCTATGAAGGCATTAGGATATATGTTGAAATTCGCCTTCATTTTTCGCTTGGTTAATGGAACACGTAGAAAGCCATCCTAGTTACTACCGAGTCACGTTGTTATACCTCGTTGATTTTTTATACTTCATCAATGACTTAGCGTGTAGCTCAGCTGCTTTCATTTTCGGAAAGGTTTAAAAAACATACAAGATTTCAGCATAAACTGAGATATTTCCAACGAGAGGTTTTCAGTCGTATGGAAACTGCGGTAGTTGCATTTCCCTAGGGACGGCTCCGTTGTAAGCGGAAACCATGAGGTTATAAAAACAGGAAAATTTCTCCGCTAGCACGGGAAAACATGGAAGCATGTAGGAATATTACTTATATTATGTTTTCAGGCTACGAATAAACCCATCGTTTCCCTTCATAGCAAAACATTTTTTACCTCAATACCACGTTCAGTACTAGTAAACAATTATTTGGAGCGGTTGTTATTGGAAAATCGTTATTTGAATTCAACCTAAAGGCCGTATCACACTTGCATTTTTTCCGCATTTTTTTCGCATTTTAAACGCTGAAACGTGAAGAAGGCAAAGTGCGTTTTTTCAAGGTCAGCAGTGAATGTTGAAGAGGAATAATTGCAAAAACAGCACATTCTGGCGGAATGCAATTTTATTAAGCCTGTCAGGTTAGGGCTTGAAATATTGAAGTAACGTTCGACGTGCCTAGTGTTTTCAAACAGTGTCTTGACAACTCTTGTTCTTCCAAAGTTATTATACTATGAAGACGCACAATAATAATAAAAATAACGTAATAATAAAAAAAACTGTTCCCGCTAGGACGAGGTCAAGAACGAAAAATGATTATTCGATTTCAAATTATATTTATATAAGAAGACAGGTATGTAATTTGAACTCAACAGAGAAGCAAGAGCGCACGGCAATAATCCTCAAACAAACTTCACTTCTACAGTTCATTAAACTGATTCAGCATTTGTTTAGTGCAGTCTCTTTAGTGACCGGAGGGGTGCTGTTACCTACTTAACGTCATGCGAGGTGAGGCATTGGCGCGCGACCAAACAAAAACGTAATAAAAATAGAAGTTCGGCACTGAAATAAGAATAATAAGAAAAGAAGTTCGGCACTAAGAAAATAAGAAAACTTTGGCAAGGAACTAGGAACAATATTTTTGGCACAGGAGAACTGGAACTGGAATGAAAACGGGAAGGTACAACGCGGTTTCCCAGTGAAACGTTACCTCCCCAAGGGTTATGTTTAGCATTTTTCTTGCGTCAAGGTAAAATTTAGAACGAGTGAGTTTAAAAACGCTCTGGTCGCGGATGCGCAATGGTCAAAAAAGCTGTCCTTGGAAAAAAGCACTTCTTCTTCTTCACGTTTAGGCATTAAAAACGCAGAAAAAACGCATAAAAAATGCCGAAAAAATGCTAGTGTGATACGGCTTTAACCAGGGGAAGTTGTTGATTGGTTGTTCCGTTTTAAAAATGTGACTGAAAATTTCGCAAATCTTCAGCCCAAAAACATACACATGTTGAGCCATAAAATTCCAGCTTCATAGGTTGAATAGCAAAGAAATTTGCTCTGGAGCTCCCTCAGATGGTAATAGAATCAATTTTTTTCAAATTAGGTAATTATTTGATAGTCCCTCCTCCACATGTTGTTGAGTACCTTCATGTTACTACCATAATTGCGCAAAAAATGCGGTCCTGCAAAATATCAAAAACTCGGTGTCGGGGTCGCAAATTTCAAATTGACTCGCAGACCAAAAGCTTATGCATTTTAAGTAGCCGTTATTGGTGATATTCTCGAGACTTCGACACTAGGGCATCCATTGATCGAGGCAAGGCTAAAAACGTAAAATTGTGAAGTTATTTCACCTTGCTGCCATGGTGACGAGTAAACTATGCGAAAAAGTGCCATAATGAGTCTGCACCTACATACCTACTCATCATACGGTTCAGTAGGTATTAACCTAGTTTCTAGTTCAGTATATTTTATTACGTCAGGTAATACATTCTATGTGGATTATATCAAGCTGTAATTCGGCAATGACCTGAAACGTTGTGAACGCTAGATTGTGCGGTCGAGATCCCAATGGAATTCGTGTTGTGTTGAAAAACAAGTGTTAGAAGTTCCAGACATCAGCCGCGAAGATGTTGTGGATTACCTATCTAGTTTTCAAACCTGTTCTTTGAATCAATTAAGAAACTAAAAATCTTTAATGTCCTGTTAAAGTGGTCATGTGAAAGGACGTGTCATGAGAGCTCTGCTAGACGGGAATATAACGTACCTATCGCATGTGGAAAGGTAAGTAGGTACTTAGAGGGAAGGTATATCTACGTACTTTCCGTATATTATTACTTGTTGTTCATGTACTTCCATAGTTCGTTCCTACCTACATATGTGACTGAGTAGTATAGTTTCTTGGTGTTAACAGTGTTACGCTCCAGAAAATAACTCTCACAGTCGAAGAGGTTTGGTCACCCTGGCCTCTTAGCTCTGGTGTTTAGAGCGTTGCAACTCCGGGAAATTAGTAATAATTTCTCGTAGTTGTGACGACGCGAGTTCGAACTCCTGTCGAGGTATCAAATATTTTTAGTCCGTTACAGTGGCGCAGTCGAAATAGGACCCGAAAATCAAACGAAACAATAATTAATTAAATCCCTCCCGCAGCCAAAAGACTGTTAACATCACATTTCCTGTTGTTATGCCTTTCATTTCCTCACTCACTTGAGTCAAAACACACCGTGACAATGACCTCGCTCGACTGCTGACTTGTTCCAGCGAGCATCTGCTGAGCCAGCGGCCTGCAGTTTCACTCGTCATTCGTCCGACCCCAAACCAGCCGAGACGGCTGGTATTTGACTCCGGGGAAATGTTATGCTCCAGGAAAATAACTCTCACAGTCGAAGAGGTTTGGTCACTCTGGCCTCTTAGCTCTGGTCGTTAGAGCGTTGCAACTCCGGGAAATCTCTATCTCTATTATTTATAAGAATGAAACGTCTGTCTGTCTGTCTGTCTGTCGTGTCTATGCACGGCCAAACGGCTGAGTGGGGGGAGTCTACGAGTGGGGGGATCTTTTTGGGATTTTCCGATAGGGTGTATAAGCGAATTTAAAATTTTCTAATCCCACCCAAACCATGGGCCGTAGGGCGGGAGGGGGGTCGAAGTAATAATTAATGTGTGCTTTTTGGACTTCCCCGCTTCCCCTACCCCTCTAAACGGCCGTTGACAATTCCGGAAAAATACGGGTTTCGTAGGTTTTCCTACGAGGAAGACGACGGCGCGATCGGATCGCGAAAAAAGTATCGGGAAATGCGTTAAAAAAATGCGAGAGTACGGACCCGTTTTCTCGAAAAGTCCGCCGAAAAACTTGGTTTTTTCCGATTAAAATATACCCCATAAAGGTACGTTTTTCGGAACGGTTTTCGCGGGCGAAATACAGCTTTGATCCCGCCGAATCTGAATCCGAAGTCGGATATCGAAAAAAGTGACGGAAAGTAGGTCAAATTGGGAGGGGAATTGCGAGGGAAGCGTTTAACATCAGAAATTAATCGACCACGGGCCGCCGTTACACAACGTTGCTTACCTGAAGGGACCCTCACAGGGGGGTTCCCATTTGCACTTCTACGCAATACCTTGCGAGCGAAGCGAGAGCCATTTCAAATAATAAATACGGACTTTGTCCTACACATATACAGGTATACCTTGCGAGCGAAGCGAGCAACATCCCCGAATAAACTTTTCGAGGGTTCCACGTAGTTTCTAAGATTTAATTTGTTTGTAAGAATTCCCAACTGAAAAAAACGTCTGCCAAGTTGGGTGGGCAGTACAACATTCCCTAATAAACTTTTCGTGGTTCCACGTAGTTTTATAAGAATTAATTTGTTTGTAAGAATTTCCAACAGAAAAAAACGTCTGCCAAGTTGGGTGGGCAGTATAACTTCTTCAAGCGAGCGAAGCGAGCAGCATCCCCTACAGAATAAATACGGACTTGCGAGCAAAGCGAGCAACATCCCCTAATAAACTTTTCGTGGTTCCACGTAGTTTTATAAGATTTAATTTGTAAGTAAGAATTCCCCAACAGAAAAAAACGTCTGCCAAGTTGGGTGGGCAGTATAACTTCCTCAAGCGAGCGTAGCGAGCAGCATCCCCTACAGAAGTTAAACCTACCCTTAGGGATCTACCGTTTGCGAGCAAAGCGAGTAAAATTCCCTAAATGCCATACTTTGCGAGCGAAGCGAGCAACATTTTCTACATGCCAGACTTTGCGAGCGAAGCGAGCAACATATCCTACATGCCAGACTTTGCGAGCGAAGCGAGCAATATTCCCTACACGCCACACGTTGCGAGCGAAGCGAGCAACTTAATGGGGGGTCCGGGGGGCTTGCCCCCCGGCTGGACGTGGAGGCGAGCGTAGCGAGCCGGAGCGGCTAGTTAATTATAATTTCTCGTAGTTGTGACGACGCGAGTTCGAACTCCTGTCGAGGTATCAAATATTTTTAGCCCGTTACAACAGCAGCCTGCCTTGTTTACTTTGACAAACTATCATATCTATCCTTTCATTCATTCATTATAAAAGGTAAAGCTTCCTCAGTTATAGTAGTACGAACGTATTTAAAACGCTGATGCACCTACCTGTGCAATGGCCTACTGCAGTGCAGTACAGAAATCTGAGGAATTTTCAATTATTTTTCTTCATTACTTTTCAGGTTATTTATTCTCAAAGCCTAAACGAATGAATTTCTTTAGTTTTCAGACATTATTTATTAACTATAATAACTATAATAATCAGTAACTAGTCCAAATAATAACTCATTCACCATCACATCGTTATCGTTGGGTACAAACAATAATCGCCGGCAGACACGATTATCGTGACTATTTAGAGTAAGTGAAACTTTGTATCACTCCAATATTACTTTTTCAAAACAAACTGTTGAAGAGTGGCTCTATACCCACGAATTAGATTGACGTGATACGGCAAACTTCTTGTGAAAAATAGCTTGGTTGAGTTGCGATTTACTGACCTGCGCAGTCATGACTGATCATGACTAAAACACCAACCTACTCCAGGCGTGACGTCACGAGAATATGTGCCATAGTCGGGTACAGAACGACGCGCAGAACTACGTGTTCACATAAATTTCTGTTATTTATAAACGTAAGTTTTCATTCAATCCCACACCCATATTTTGAGAAGACATTTTGTGGCTACTGATTGATGTGTAGCATAGTTTGCTATGAATGATATCTCAAGTAGAACCTGAGATATCAAAGGACAAAGCTATAAAAGATGGACAAAGCTGATTTTCAATGCTTCATGACAAATCTATGCATAAAAATTCACCTCAGTTTTTGCGCATTTTCTTTAAAACTAATTAGGAAAATAGTTTTCATTTTAAGAACCTCACATTTGAAATGTGGGTGACACCCTCGGAGAGAGTAACGATAATCATTAGAAACGCTTGCATACGAGTCTGCAACTGATTGGGACATTTTATGTCTTTAGTTACAGACTCGTATGCAAGCTTTAAGAGCCACTCAGCTGATCCGGACCCTGGGCATCGTCAAGTAACTATCCTAAAGATTCTACATACGAAATTACAGCTTCCTAGAGTGTAAAGCATAGAAATAAGCTTTAAGATCCACTCATCTGATCCGGACCCTGGGCATCATCAAGTAAATGTCCTAAAGATGTTACATCCGAAATTACAGCTTCCTAGAGTGGAAATTATAGAAATTACCTATTAAAATTATTTAACCACTGCTTCACAAATCAAACCGTTCTCGCCATATATGGATCACCTGCTATGAATCAAATCATCAAAACACAAGCTCAATGAAATCATCAGAAATTACCAAGCGGTTGCAATTATGTTCACAATATCAATTATTGAGAATGATCACCTGAGTTTACACAATTATTCAAATAACCATGCTCATAACTCAGCTTGTTGGCAACGCATTTCGCAGTAGTTAACATAATATGGTAGGATAAATCGAGAGCATTCGAATGAATGGTCAACGAATTTTGTGGGATGAAAAACGACGAAGTACCATTTCCCTAGCAACGACTCGGTTGTAAGCGGAAATCATCAGAAAACCAACTGTAACGCTTTTTTTTAACGCTTTTTTCGTTTATGTGCCAAAGTAAAGACATAAAATGTCAAAAGTTTCGTGACACATCCTCGTAACGTTTTTCGCTAGTTAGTCCAAGGCTAAAGCATGTTTCATGCTAAAATGCGGTCCAGCAAAGTATCAAAAAGTCGGTGTCGGGAATTTCAAACTGACTCGCAGACCAAAAACTTATCCATTTTAAGAAGCCGTTATAGTCGGGTACCGAACGACACGCGGATACTACATGTTCACTTAAATTTATGTTATTTATAAACTTGAGTTTTCATTCAATCCCAGACCCATGTTTTGAAAAGACATTTTGTGGCTACAAATGATTAATGTGTAGCATAGTTTGCTATGAATGATATCTCAATTAGAACCTGAGATTTCAAAGGATAAAGCTATAAAATATGGGCAAAGCTGATTTTCAATGCTTGATGACAAATCTATGCATAAAAATTCACCTCAGTTTTTGCGCATTTTCATTAAAACTAATTAGGAACATAATTTTCGTTTTAAGAAGCTCACATTTGAAATGTGGGTGAAACCCTCGGAGAGGAGTAACGATAACCATCAGAAACGCTTGCATACGAGTCTGCAACACATTGGGACATTTTATGTCTTTAGTTGCAGACTCGTATGTGTTGCAGACTCGTATGCAAGCTCTAAGAGCCACTCAGCTGATTCGGACCCTGGGCATCGTCAAGTAAATGTCCTAAAGAGGCTACATACGAAATTACAGCTTCCTAGAGTGTAAAGCATAGAAATTAGCTTTAAGAGCCACTCATCTGATCCGGACCCTGGGCATCATCAAGTAAATGTCCTAAAGAGGCTACATACGAAATTACAGCTTCTTAGAGCGTATAGAAATTACCTATTAAAATGATTTAACCACCGCTTCACAAATCAAACCGTTCTCACAATATTCGGATCACTTGCTATGAATCAAACCATCGAAACTCCAGCTCAATGAAATCATCAGAAATGATGTAACAAGCGGTTGCAATCATGTTCACAGTATCAATTATTGAGAATGATCACCTGAGTGTAAACAATTATTCATATAACCATGCTCATAACTCAGCTTGTTGGCCACGCACTTCGCAGTAGTTAACTTAATATGGTTGGATAAATTGAGAGCTTTCGAACGAATGATCAACGAATTTTGTGGGATGAAAAACGACGAAGTACCATTTCCCTAGCAATGACTCGGTTGTAAGCGGAAATCATCAGAAAACCAACCGTAACGCTTTTTTCGTTTATCTGCCAAAGTAAAGACATAAAATGTCAATACCTTTCACTCAAAAAAATAATGAAGGAAATCGGCCGGATAGAACGGCCGTAATAACTGCCATTAGATTTCGTAAATTTTTTTAATATGTAAGACTCTATAAATATAAGTATTCTATATATTTTATTTCATTTCCAATATTTTCACGTATTTTATGACTTTTCACATTACAAGGTGTGTAATGTGAAAATCACAAGGTGTGGGGAACTAGGTACAAAGCCCATCCAACTCAGTACTTAGTGCTTAGACCTAGTAGAAGTAGCGACCTATTCGAGTACATAAACTTTTCTCCATACTTTGTTACTCCACGAAATGAACGGTTCGAATCAAAATGTAACCGGGTGACTCAACCATTATTTGTAAAGTGGGTAAAAAAACAACCCGAGGTACTCGACTCCTTTTGCTCTCAATATATTTATTCTCTTCATTTGCATTCCCTGATGTTGTAGACCGTTCTATTTTACAGCGGCTCACTTTATTCTACTATAACTTAGGAGAGTGAACAAACTCTGGTGAAGAGCGGGAACGCGCGGGGTATTCAAATGTAATTAGAAAAAGAGGTGCTCTTGCCGGAAGCCCTCTGCAATGAAAAAGGAAGAAGGTGTAAATTTTGTTAGCCGATTGATTTAGGTAAGAAAGGTTGACACTGTTATTGGCTTTGGTTTGGCTAGGAGGTGTTTTAGAAAGATTGTAAACTTGAGAGAAAAGCGTTGATGGAAATCGCTCTGTTCGTTTTTCTTTTCCATCACCGGTCTTTTTATTCTTCTGAAATGGGAGTGCCGTTCTTTCGCTTTCCAGGGTTCCTCGGTAAGGAGTCAAACTAGTTGATTTGAAAACATAACAACAAAAAAGTTTCTTTTAGTTTTTACTGGCGGTATTTTCGTTTCGGAAGAAGTGTAATGCTCGAAAAAGGTTCCAAGTAGGGTGCACGGTTACTTTACTAGACGGTACTTGTCAACGCCGGGGGCTCCTGGCCTATGACGTAGGTGGTCCCTTTACCATTGCGGGAGCCTCTCGAATACGCACGGAATCAGTGCAAAACAAACGTTTTAAGTAACTCTACTGATGATTTAATCAACTATTCTTCGATAGATTGTTATTGAAAGCTATTTTCTGTATTATACCTAGCCCAACGTCGACCACGTGGGGTCCAGGTGGACCCCATGTGCACCTTCCCCCCCTCCCTAATAGCCACTTTGCCCCTCACTGCCTGCTCCTCGAGTAGCTTCCTACTCAGTACTGCTCCAGAGGTTGGCGAGGTAGCAATGGTCCTCCAGGATAGAGTACCTTTTGAATTCATTTCTGTTTGATGAAAATCGTTGTTGGGGTCTGAGTAGACCCCACGTGGACTTCCGTGAAAAAAAAACTTTCGGCACATTCACTCACATGTTTTGTCTTAATTTTCAATCGTTTGAGCATACATACGTAGTGGTTACTTAGTTCTCCTGTTTGCACCATGGAAAAAACTGGGAATATGAATCAGTCGTTTTTTGTCCACACTAGTAGACAGTGAAGTGGAGGATGAAACCTTGCCTAACGATGACTCAGTGTCCGACGAGTTCTTTGTTGTGAAAACATGAAAAATACCAATCGCAATGTGATTGCAAACAATTGGTTCACGTCATACGTATTAGCGGAGGTGCTCACTAAATGTAAATTAACTTTCGTAGGCACCATGCAAAAAGCTAATATGAAAAGGCAATTTTCGAAAAAGTTCTGTGTTGGCTGAAGTTCCGTATTTTATTGAAAAACAATGGGCCTTCTTAGAGTTTATATGCCTAAAAAGTTGACTAAAGTTTATATTTCGTTCTGATATAAATAAAAGACTTGAACGTTTTGCTTTTTATTCCTTTCTCCTGCGTTTTTGGTTTTCTTAGATGAGGAAATTCTTTGGCCCATGTAATTTCGAAGCTACAAGCTGCAACTTTGCTACCATAGACACGATATTAGGAGACTATCCTCGTAGACACCTCAGAATTGATTGCATGATGTTTTGACGCTAGTCCCATGCAACAATAGGGCGGCACAGCCAGAAATGTGAGTGGGGTCCTGGTGGACCCCACGTGGGCGACTATTATTCTAGCTCCCACGTGGTCGACGCAGGGCTAGTTTAAAATTTGATTTTTTAGAAATTAGATGGAGAAAAAAACAGAAAGATCATCTTTTCCTCATTTATCTACGGAGAAAAGAACAGATATATGTTACTGTGAGGCAAACTAGTTTGCAAGGTAGGTATCTAGGATAAAAAAGAGAATATTCAAGAATAATGAATGAAATAAAAATATTTAATTACAGATAGGTAATTACATTAATTCTACGTAAGTTATTTACTTTGATTATTTTCAAAAAACGCTGCAAATTATTTCACAAAGGTTTATTATTTTTTCAATTGAGTTTGATCGTAGTTTTAGTTGGCTTGCGTACGTCATAACGCCCGTCCAGACTCCTCGGCGTGTCCCATTTCGAGTTGCCACATCCTATACTTCTATAATTATATACGCATGTTTATATTTCTCGATTTGAGCTCCTATCTATTCAAATAGTTATTGCCTTAATAATATCATTATCTAACCACGTACGAAAAGTCGAGAGGATATGTTATTAAATATGCGTAGGAAAAGCATTGGTATTAACACACAAATATGACGTAGAAAAAAACATATATTCATGCCTCGAAGGAAGGCCGTACCCACCACAAGGTGCCGCGGCGCCTCCTCTCACTCCACCCCCCGCTTACCCCCCCTCACCACCCACCGTGACCCCCTGCCAAGCTTGCCAGGCGTGCGTGCGTGCGTAAGTCTAACAAAGCCTTGAAATGACACTTTTTCGCCCGTTTTTGGCCCATAGCATCTATGCGAGTAAAGCGATCGGAATGGTTAAACGTTAGGACCAACTAGACCCCAAATGGAGTCTATGTGCGAAAGGACGGGTTTTTTAAGTCAATTCTTAGGCCTTTTATGGCCCGGACGGCGGACGGACATTTCAAATTTGGATTCTACGCACCTTGAAACGTAAAGTGACAAAGTTTGAGGGGGGGTTATAAAAATTGTTTGCTATACGATCACATAGGCTTATTATTGGAAATAATAAACCAAAATTAGAAGTAAATCATAACAATTCCTTGGTAAACTTTGATTGTAGGTACATAATAGGTAGGTAATAATAATAACAACACAAAAATACAAATTTATCCAACTAGTTTCTTCATTTTCTTGAATTTTTGTCTGTCTTCACTAGCACTCCGTGGCCTGGGGCTCCACTGCCTTGCGATGCCATTTACTGAAGTGACTGTTTTCTAGGAATACGGTGCCGGTTTTTGACGCCCGTCATTGTACGATCGTTGGTGGAGGTGAAGGTGGTTCAGCAGTGTTAAGCCTCTGCCAGGTCACCTTCGCCGTCAGTCCAAAATGGACAATATAGACGAGGCATTATTGTTAGTTTTGGAAGGCGAATGGTCAGACGAGGATATGCGAAGTGAACTGTTTAAAAAGTGCAATGTTGAAAGTGCCTACGAGATACTAGTTCGACGAAATCTGCTGTCTAAAGGATAAATTCGTAGAATGTTTTCGTTTGAATCCAGTGCTGTTCGACTATGTCCTGAATTTCATAAAGGATTATATAACTTCAACGACATACAACAGAAACCTAACTCCTGTATTTCCTGAGCAAAAACTCTGCATATTTCTGAGGTAATTATGGTCAATATACAGTCAGGGGCGTCAGGAGCCTACCCCCCTCAATTTTCACCGACTTGTGAGAAGTTAGGAAAATATGGGAGGTGGTAATAAAACCTTTAATTCGAAGAGACCTTTTTGGAAGTCTAATCCTAGTCAAATTCTGATTTTCCCAATTGCAGGTAGGTAGGTACTTGGGATTTATAAAAGACTTGAGTTATTTTAATATTGTGCATGAAACTGACGTTTGTCGTTCAAATTTTCCCAAATTTCCTCAGCATTTTCCAATTGTTTTATATCTCGAAAACGGGTAAAGACGGAAAGAAAATAACGCTTGACGGCGTTTTACTCTATTTTCGGCCTACTCACCCAAAAACATTTTTCGCGCTCATCCGAATCCACCCTGTAGTGTAGTTTAATGAAGAACCTTCAGTAGTTAAAAATACATGAAAAATAGTTTAAAGGCAATAATGACTGATGAGTGCATAATTACAGTGCGAACAAACATTTCTGGTTATTCACGAAATCTACGAGGATTTTGTCTTTCTCTGAGGTGAAACTCATTGCAAAGCGGTGACCGTTCTTCCTAAAAACGTTGAAACAATTGTCGGGCACCACTATGACGGCCGTCAGTTTATGTCTGTCCCCGTTATTTCTACGTGAGCGGACCTTACCGTTCTTATGAAACCATCCCCATATCTCGCAATGGTTAAGCGGCCCTTTCACGATCCTGCTGCAGGAGGTGGGGAGTGCAACGAAGTTCCACTTTTCACTCTCCTGTCTCAGAGTGCGTTCTCCACACACGATCCGTCATTCACAGCTCAAACCGAAGGTTTCCCGCCAGTATACGGTATTCTGAGGTAATCCTGTGTTGGCGGATGATTAGAATATGGAAGGTCTTCCGGCAGCTCCTCACACGCTCGGACTTAGCAGGTTGATAGGGTGGGGGACCCCGGACCGCAGGATGGTTCGACGGGAAACCCATCCGACGAGCTTTGCAGGCTCGCAAAGCAGCAGGGAGGCCTCCACACACGTCCTGCACGCCTCCCGTGCAAGAAGAGAGGGAAGTTTTTGGTTCCTCTCACTTATTGCAGCAGGATTGTGAATGGGCCGGTTTAAGGTCATTAAACAACACCATAACGTAACGGCCGTCACAAAGCGGCACTGCTTTCCTAGCAAACCGAGGCTTGAGATGGTCCAAACAGCAACCATTAAGTTCAGAATGGTCGTTGGCTCGGCACAGAGACGGCGCTGCACCTACCACTTTACCCTCATACTGAGTGCTATTATGCCCAGCCCAAGCATTATGGTAGCTGGAAGGCGGGAGACAAGATATTCTCGCCTATGCAGACTTGCTCCATAAGTTCATTGCATCACTAGTACAATGGTACCTGAAAAACCATGTTCTGCGATTACATTTGTAAAGAACGCTATTTTGGGGACAAGTACACATTCCTTACACAGAAAACACGAGAGTTGTAAAAGAAGGATATTACTTATTACTGGTCACATGCCACCAAGTATTTTCATTTATTTTCTTTATTGGCCCAAGAAAAGCAGTGACTGCTTCAGAGTAATGATGGAGTGCCCGCGGCACTCCTAGATACTTTTGACACTAAACTATGATGAAATCCCTCGTATCTCAGAACTACTACGTAACTTTGTATTTCCACGGTTAGATTTCCATTGATGAATGCAGACAGGTGTTCATCCACTTCAAAAGGTGCTTTTAATCGAATGGATCTAGATAAAACATCCGCCTCGCCCCCTCCCCCTTTGTTTAATCTCCTGAATGAAAGTGTGATACCTACCAGTCCAATACTCCTTTGAAATGGTCAGATGTCCCGGCCAATAATTATGGGATTGAAAAAGGTTGAACCTCGCAAGCAATCCTTCATAAACTTCTTTTCTTCCATCTATCACTCGCTGGGTGAATTAATGAACAGGAATTAATGACAAGTAAAGATCTCGGGTGCATCACGATGCTGCTTTTCCTGTTTCTAACATAATTATGGTGCACTATTTGATTCCAGTCTTCTAATTTCTGCGCCAAGTGCTTCTACTTCCTGTGACCATTGTAGGCCCTGTGCTAGCTTTATCACGTCACAATTCTAATCCCTGATCCGAACCAGTAGATATAAATAGAATGTAATTCTCATTTCACAAAATCGAGTTTATTATAACTTTTGTTACAAATAGTCGGACTAGTGAAACGTATTCCTCTATCTATGCAGTTATGTTTAGGTAAAATCGGTATAAACCTGTGGTCTGCATAGAAGGGCTACCTATATTAGTAAATTGCAGCGATTTTTATATTTTTGGGGCTGTTGATGATAAAGTCAAAACGGCTTACGGAGAAAGCAATCAAATCCATAAAGATAATTGTTGCCTTACAAGCTGGTGTACCTCCTTCTTAGATAAATTTAGATAAAGAGAGGAAAGTCAGGAAAACGGAACGCAGATAGATATATTAGAATCTGACAGAACAGTAAAGTAAGTAGCACCGAGCAATGGACTACAGATGGTAAGTAGGATAAGTGTCTAGAACCTGAATGGAATGTAACGCGACACTGCGGGATGACCACTAAACTATATAAAAATTCTCATCCATTTCCATTTTTCCAAATAATCTGAAGTTTTACTAAGGGATTGACTACTTGATGTTATGTATTTTTGAGATGCGAGCTTGCGAGCATCCAGACCACCAAACTACACAAATTATTTTGATCTATTTGTCCTACTGATCCATATTTTAGCAGCGGACATTGATTGCGGGTTGGTTGCACCAGTTCCCGTCAGGAGCGCTTGGTCCGCGTTACATTCCATTCAGGTTCTAAAAACTCCTGTAAGTAAGTGGGTAACATAAGTAAGTAGAATAAGCATGATATGAGTAGGTCCAAGCGATGCAATCGCGTAGTTGTTATTTAAAGGAATAAAGAATATTAAATTTCTAAAGTATTAATATCTTTTAATAGAATCATAATCTCTCATAGAACTCTAGCAAGTATATTATTCTAATTCTAATTCTATGTTATACAACATATTTCTGAACATTTATTTAACCTTGCCGACAACAGGGACCTTATCTTTTGTAAAAGATCGGAGAACTACCTGTGTTTTTTCAAAATCTGATTTCTTTACGCAAAGCTGTCTAACCTGGTTTCAGCTGAGTACGTTAACGGCTACTCCTGTATCCACCTTGCACTGTACGACGGGTTTTCCAATACCAATAGAGACTGTGCACCAGAAGTCAGGATGTTCCCTCCAGAAAGTCAATGGTCAACTCATTAAGCTGGCCAAAATCTGAATCAAAATTAAGTTCGTTCACTCTTTTTACAGATCTGCATACCTTGGCTAGGTGATTCATCTTTTTGCAGAGGGAGCACTATTTCCCAAAGGCAGGACATTGCCTATATTCATGGCCAAATCCACAGTAAGAGCGATCTTTAACTTTGATTTTTTTTCACTCGGCGAATTTCTTACGAAATTTTCTTTTTTGTGTGAGATGTTAGAGCGTATGTGGGATTTGATTGGTGATGAACGTTTTGCATCAATATTTGGCACCTTCTTGATTGCACCAACCGGCATCTGCATTTGCTCCACTTGTTGAACGATAACAGCACGGGCACGACAAGCATCTAAAACCGTATAAATGTCCACATTACTGGTTTTCAGAAGTCTTTCCTGAAGGGCTTTGTTTTCTATACCTACAAAAAATATGTCCTTCACTAGGCTGTCTTTGAGATCTCCGAAATTGCAGGATTGACTCAAGTTACGAAGTGCTGACATGAATTGCTCATAAGAGTCTTGTTGCCTTCGGGTAAAGAAAACAAATCTCTCATGGGTGACGTTAGTTTTAGAACCTTGGATTCCTCTTGATTCAAACCAAGTGAGTCATAAATGTCCATGAGTTCGCTACTCCCTGAATGTAATTGCATCGCAATCTGATTTTCCGGAGCTTTGTCGGAGTGATAAGCTTGCACAAATACGGTAAAGTTACGCTTGTATAATTTCCAGTTCTTTGTCATATCGCCCTCGAAACTGAGAGGGGCCTGAATCGCCGAGGCTGCCATGGTCAAATGCTATGTAATTGCTGAACTAATCACTCGTGAATCACTAAACCGACCGCTGTCACCTTGTTATATGAAGGAATAAAGAATATTCAATTTCCAAAGTATTAATATATTTTAATGGAATCATAATGTCTCATAGAACTCTTGCAAGTATATTATTACACAGTAGTTAAATCGTATTTGTTTCTTGCTGAATTTGTAGGTAACTGAAAAGGTGGAGTAGTAATTTCTGACATGGGCAATGTACAAATACTCTAATAAATTGGCCAGTGTCTTTTGGAAGTGAGATTCAAGCTCTTTAAATTAACATCCCCCCATCAACAAAATCGATCCTTACGCTGAGCAAGCGAGAAATACGTTTACGGAGCCCCCTATTTGAATAACTAGAAAGCCCTCCCTTATACTATGTTTTAAATGGGCTCAGTTATTATTAGATCGAGAAACGACGACAATATTCAAGATAATACCCTTGACTATCTAATTCTTTTGTCGAGAACCGCCGTCGTCCTCCGTCCTCGATATTAACGACGGGGAATTTGAATACAGAGTATTGGATTGGCCTAATTGGAGTAGTCGTTCCGATGATTGTTAGAATTGCTGACTTTGTTAAACCCCCTCCCCGGAAGGTAATTTTCCCCTTTTCGACGTCCGTCCTCCCCCTCGTCGCTCCTGCTTCTTCTTTCCGGGAAGAAAATCTCTCAAAACCTGAGATATCCTCATTTATATGCAAATCTTTTTTCCCTTTCCCTCGCCCGTGGCGACGCCATTCCCGCACCCCCCGTTCTTGGGGTGACGACCTCTGAAAGGGGTGGAACTCCATAATGCGTATTTGATGACACCTGGGCTTCTCTATTAGCCCGACACCTCAGGTCTTCTCCCTCCTGTTCCCAACTTCTCTCTTCCATCTATCGGTGGGTTGTGGGAAGATGAAATATCCGGGCTGGAAAGGAAAATTCAATTGGCAACCAAACGGTACCTCTTGGAGCTGGATCCCTTCAATTTTTCACTAACACTATGGTCTGAGATACTTACCTACAATTCGAGGTTATTCCATAGCAAATGGAAACCCCTTCAGTTATCTATTACTTCCAATTCTACCTATAGTTAGCGAAAACATTGTTTTCCCTTTCATCAGCAGAACAAACACTTTTCTCCAAAATCAAAATTTCCACTTGAGTTTTAGGGTTTTGGGTTTAGGGGTTTTAGGGCAATTGTTGACACTATTAGGGGACATCTCTCTTAGATTCTGTGTTTTACCCCGGGTACAAGAAAATGGAACTTCCAAGTTGGTATTATAAATTGTGAGTTCGTAGAGAATAGTTTGCATGTATTCGATTTCTCCAAATAACTTTGCTGATTATCACGAAGCACTTTTTTGAAATTCAGCTTTTTTAACCAAATGTTGACAGACATGCCTTCAGAAATTCCTAATGTTGACACTTATGTTAAATGTTAATGCGTCTTTTGCCTGAAGTTGTCATTATGGTAAAATGGGCGAAAATGCTTGTGAACATGAAGAAATATATCCTCAAAGAATATCTCAAAATGGATTAGGCTTAGTAGGCCACCACTAGAAAATGGAGCGACCTACGGGTTATGTTGGGTTGTTTAGAAATATTCTTTCTCTATCTATATTTGCTAAGAAATATTACCTCTCCATATTCGCCTTGCTGATTGAAATCCAAATATCAACTTTACAATGAAATTTAAAGTTTCCCCTGATAGTGCAACAGGAGTCACCATTTAGGACACAAACACGTTTTTTAGAACCTAATGTTGACACCGAACAATATCATATTTTTCTGTTGAAATTTTAGGGTTTTCATGGTTACGCCTTCTTCCTCATATTATTAATACATCATCTGAATTTAAATCGAAATTTTAACTCATATAATTGACCCGAAACATCCAAATTCGTAGACTCACTTCACTTAACTGCAGAGCTGTGACAATGTCAGTGGGGTGACAGGTTACGGTTGTCATCAATATCACATCACCCAGACGTTTTGTTACTTTCTTCATAACTAGCGGAATCCGTCAACCTTACAAATTACTTTCTTATTTTCCGAATGACGTCGGTTTTGATAATCTACAGTTTCTCATTTTCTTATTTCTTGGATTTGAAATTGAAGTGTCAACATTTCTAAGATTTAAGTCGCATCTCAACCAGAAGGGTCATTAGCGGCATTGAGCAAGATGTCTAAAGGGACACTGGAAGAGTCATGATTCTAAGGGGAGCCATGTTGCCATCCTTGACTAAAAAGGAGCGCCATCAAGGACTCCACTGGCAACTCGGAGGGGGGAAAAGATGAAGGGTACAGTGATGACTACTGTTTAGCCCTGTTGATTTTAAAAAACCCAAAAATAAAATAATACAACTACGACTAGATGTAAGATAGAGAAATAACTATATTATATATGCTACTATATATATATATATATATATATATATATATATATATATATATATATATATATATATATATATATATATATATATATATATATATATATATATATATACAATCAGTAAAAAGTGAAATAAAACTATGACCATATAAATATATCACAGATCAGATATCACAGTTCGCTGTTGAGGTCAGTGGCTCTCTGGTACTAAACAGGGATCGGACCTCGTCTTGTCCGGCTAAAACGTCAACCTACTGAGGGGGCTGATGCTGGACTCGGAGGTCCACAAGGGCTGGGCAGTCCTCCAGAAAGTGGCGGGTGGACAGATCCCACACCTCCCACACACAACATCTCGAGCTTCTGCACTAAGCAGGTGTCAGTGAATAAGACGGGTATGGCCAGTGGCAACCCGGTTGACCACTATTCGATCCCTCCTTGGAAGTTGGGTTACGAAAGGGCCCACCGGGCTCAAGTCCTGAAGGACACCACGCAGACCAGTGACCTCATTGCTCATGCCAGATGGAATTAGCTTTATGTTGCATGTAGGAGATTTAATCCTCAATGCGTATAGGTATCACTGGAATTATCACTAATGACTCTCCTTGCAAGAGCATCTGCACACTCATTGGAACATCTGTTGTAATGTCTGTCGTGTGTCCGCAAATCCTTGTAGGTAATTCGCCTTTCTATAGTTTTCTATTTCCATGGAATCAGGGCCTTCGCACCAGTGGTTTTAAGGGGGGGGGGGGGGCGCTACACGAATGTATGGCTCATTGAAATGTTTTATATAATTTTAAAATATTTCCTATGGTTGGGAGAAATAGTAAGAGTTAACATGTAGCTTGAAACGTCAAAATCGGTCAATTACGCAAGGACAATTGCTACGCTTGCACATGCACAGAGTGAAGTAGTGATTTCTGAACAACGAAAATTGATCAACTATATAGCCTTCTATCGCCCAACTCGTAGGTGCATTCCCTGGGAATGACATCATAATCGGATGAAAAATGTATAAACCAGGATTGTTTCAAGGCATTCACATTAGCGCATGCGCAGCAGCTACCAACATGATACAATCAAGTTGAAATTGAGATTAAATTGTTTTTTTCCCAACAAATTTTTCAGAATTTGAGCGAAATTGGACGGCTTGATGAGATTTACGTTTGCGAATGCGTGTGAGTGGGTACAATAAAACTGATAGGAGACAACCCACAGCCCACCTTTCACATTCCTTAAAAATTTCATCAAAATCGGAAAACTGTGGAAGTTACCAAAGCATGTTACAAGTGTTTGTGAAAAACGGACAGACACAGAATGAAAGCATTTTTCAGAATGGTGTCAAATGCAAAATGAGAAGGGGAATTTCGATTTTAGAGAGAAAAAATTTCATCTTTGGAATGTGAAAAGATTGATTCCGCTACTAACTTATAGGATACTATTATTTTTTTGGTTTATTATCATCGAATACAGCTGTGCATAGTAAAATACTAACAAAAATAAGAAAAAGATTTTAAAAAACGTCGATTTTGACCGACAAAATCACGTTTTTTTTTTCATTCAAACGCTATTTTCTCCCAAAACTTCCCCATAAAAAATTTTTTTGGTAAACCGTTGGAAAGCTGACAGGTTGAGGAAGTTTTTCCCGGAAAGCGCTTGTTGAAAAACTTCCATACTGAGGAGCAGAAAAACGAAGAAAAATCGACAATTTTTACATTTTTTTCAAATGTTAAACTTTGGCCATTTTTTTCACTAACTAGAACTAATCAAAAAAATTAAAATTTACATTAGAATGATAGGAAATTTAACGCTCTTTCCAACGGTATCCTTAGATTTGAGAAAACTTAACAAATTGGGGAGTTAGAGCTGTTTTTGTGATGTAAGGTTGAAAACAAGAAAAAAACCTTAGAAAAGAAATAACTTGGAAACTAAGCCTCTAACAGAAAAAGTCTAGGAGGCACTTTTTGTAGCCAATTACTTGTAAAATTGATCCCTGAAGTCTTACCCACTTAAGTCGAGACACCCCGTATAGGTATGCATATACATGAAAAAGCGCAAACTCCAGGAATCGTTTCAGAGTGCCTCAACACGGATTTCGATAAGAAGAAGAAGAAGAAGAAGAAGAAGATTTCGAGATATTTTTCAAAAATTTGTAGTTTAAAATTTTCCGAGCCATAGCAATAGCTTCATTTTCTGCGAAAATTCTCTAAAATGCGTTTGAAATAAAGTTACAGGAGAAAGACGTGTTAACCCAAACGTTACATAGGAAGGCCGTGTTAAACGTGGACGCAGAAAGGGTTCTCAGACACAGGCACTCCACTTCTCCCTTTATCTATGATTAACAGACACTCCCAAATCCCTCAATGCTTTGATTTTGATATCAACTTATCTGATTAGAAACATTGTGCACTTTATCCGTTGCGTTCAAAAATGATATGTGACAAAGACATGGCGTTGGCAAATCAAAAATTCGGAGCAAGTTTCAAACTATTGGACCAAGCATTTGAAATGCAAGCCTTCGACATTTAGCACAGAAGAAATAGATCAACCTGTCCGAAACTGGACACTTTTCGAAAATTCATTTTACGCTAAAACAGCATCAATGAAAACTCGTTCAAAAAGGCAACTGAAGGTAGATACTGAGCACCCCTGATTAGAGTGTCTCAGGGTTACTTTTAACGGAGCGTGGATAGATTCAATTCTAAAAAACTCATAAACTCAACAGTAAATTCAACAAGCTGTAAAAAAAAAAAAAAAAAAAAAAAACTAACTCGCTCACCTCCGAATTAACATCACACGTTCTTCCCCAGGAAATCTCAACCATTTATGTTTTACTGGTTTTAAAACCTTTTGAATAAATTAATTTTATGTGGTTGCATTATTCTCTGTTACTTGAAGTACCTGCCACCTCTTTTGCAAGCAGCAATTTGAAAAAAATGAAGATGAATGATTTTTGCACAAAAATAGATCCAAGAAAAATTAGAAATACTTTTAGCGAATTTTTGAAGAAAATTAAGCTATTGCTCTGGCCTCAAAATTTGTAGAATGTGAATTTTTGAAAAATTTTTATGCAGAAATCCGTTTCAGGCTATCATATTCCGAAGTTTAACGCATTTTTTAATGTATGTATGTATGTATGTACCTATACAGGGTGTCACCCTAACTCGAGGACCAAACTTCAAGGATCGATTCTACAACTAATTTGCAAACTTTTTTGTCTCCTGACATTTTTTTTTAAACGCTTTAAAATGATACTTTTTTCACTTTTAAGATTTTTTTCGTGTTTTCGACCTTGAGCCATTAAAACGGCCATAACTCCCTCAATTTACTAGATAAACTCAAATATGAGTATACCGTTGGAAAGAGCGTTAAATTTCCTATCAGTTCATTAGGACACAAAACCTTTTTAAGCCTTTCGTATAGGTGAATAAATTGGTCAAAGTCAGAAATTTAAAACTTTTTCGAAAATCACCATTTTTCAGGCTGACTCTTCTTATGTAATAAACAGCCGTATCGTCGGGCACTCAAAGGAAAAAACTTGCCCAGAATCTCAGCTTTCCAACGGTGTATCATTTTTACCTTTAATTTTGAATACACTCCATAAAATTACGTTTTAAAGTGAAAAATAGGGATTTCTCGTTAAGGAGAGACTTGTAGGCTTGGCGGGCTGGCGAGCTATCTTCCATTCTTCCCTCACTCAATCAAAACTTGCTTTGCCTCCAACTCCCAAATACAAATTTGTATCTCAGTCAAATATGAACATAACCAATCAGCAGATACTAGAGACAAATCATATCGGCCTCATAGAAGCCGAAATACTGGGTGTTGATCTTTAACCGGATTGTAATCAATTTTTCCCCTTTCGGAACCAAAATCTTTTGAATGGCTTTGAATTCTAATCTGTGAATCAAAAAGTTACGTGTGATCACCCTATGAGTTTGGCGAAAGAAGGAGTATTTATGAGAGGAAAGAAGTATTTTTGAGATTGTAGAAGTTTACCTTTCGATAATCTTCCCTCTGGGCAAAGGTAAGTAGGAACCTAAATCTTTTGATTTCCAACTCGAGTGCTCAATGACTGAACAAGTGCGATAAGAATGAGTTCATGACCTACCTACTACTAAATCTCGGTCGTCAGACAGGACCAAAGGTAAGAAACTCAATGTTTTGGTTTCTAACTCTTAAGTTCACAATAACAGAATGTTGTTGTTGATGAAATGCGTACAGGACGAATCTCACACGATCATCATGAGTTCAAGACCTACTACTATTTTTCGGTCGTCAGATAGGCTCAGTCAGTCTCTAACTAGAGCGAGAATTTCCTCCACATGTGGGGATGGATCATTGGGGATTCTCCCAATCCCAGTGCGGTCGACAGTTGAAGAACCAGTCTCCCTTAGCCTTCCAAACACCCTCTCTATGGTTCTTCTGGTCGGGTGACGTCTGTCAGGGACCGCCTGGCATACTCACGGGCGGCCCCATGACCGTTTCCATCACAGAAACCATACACGAACACAATATCTGCGAGTTCGATAACTGAAAATGACTCCATGTTTATTAATGGAAACAGACTGACTGAGCCTATCTGACGACCGAAAAATAGTAGTAGGTCTTGAACTCATGATGATCGTGTGAGATTCGTCCTGTACGCATTTCATCAACAACAACATTCTGTTATTGTGAACTTAAGAGTTAGAAACCAAAACATTGAGTTTCTTACCTTTGGTCCTGTCTGACGACCGAGGTTTAGTAGTAGGTAGGTCATGAACTCATTCTTGTTCAGTCATTGAGCACTCGAGTTGGAAATCAAAAGATTTAGGTTCCTACTTACCTTTGCCCAGAGGGAAGATTATCGAAAGGTAAACTTCTACAATCTCAAAAATACTTCTTTCCTCTCATAAATACTCCTTCTTTCGCCAAACTCATAGGGTGATCACACGTAACTTTTTGATTCACAGATTAGAATTCAAAGCCATTCAAAAGATTTTGGTTCCGAAAGGGGAAAAATTGATTACAATCCGGTTAAAGATCAACACCCAGTATTTCGGCTTCTATGAGGCCGATATGATTTGTCTCTAGTATCTGCTGATTGGTTATGTTCATATTTGACTGAGATACAAATTTGTATTTGGGAGTTGGAGGCAAAGCAAGTTTTGATTGAGTGAGGGAAGAATGGAAGATAGCTCGCCAGCCCGCCAAGCCTACAAGTCTCTCCTTAACGAGAAATCCCTATTTTTCACTTTAAAACGTAATTTTATGGAGTGTATTCAAAATTAAAGGTAAAAATGATACACCGTTGGAAAGCTGAGATTCTGGGCAAGTTTTTTCCTTTGAGTGCCCGACGATACGGCTGTTTATTACATAAGAAGAGTCAGCCTGAAAAATGGTGATTTTCGAAAAAGTTTTAAATTTCTGACTTTGACCAATTTATTCACCTATACGAAAGGCTTAAAAAGGTTTTGTGTCCTAATGAACTGATAGGAAATTTAACGCTCTTTCCAACGGTATACTCATATTTGAGTTTATCTAGTAAATTGAGGGAGTTATGGCCGTTTTAATGGCTCAAGGTCGAAAACACGAAAAAAATCTTAAAAGTGAAAAAAGTATCATTTTAAAGCGTTTAAAAAAAAAATGTCAGGGGACAAAAAAGTTTGCAAATTAGTTGTAGAATCGATCCTTGAAGTTTGGTTCTCGAGTTAGGGTGACACCCTGTATATATATATATATATATATATATATATATGTATATATATATATATGTATATATATATATATATATATATATATATATATATATATATATATATATATATATATATATATATACAAATTGATTATTGGTTCTACAGAACTTTATAAATTATTATTTAAGAAAGAAATTTCACAAATAGAAGAAGAAAATTTAGGTTCTGATATTTCGAAAAAATCTTGATCACAGAATAGAGAAGGAAAAGTAAATTTAACTTGCGTAGTCCCTGGTAGCTTGAAACGTAATTAATGAATCCATGGCCGTGATTGTAGACACATATTCAATCGTTCAAATTGAGGCCAGGTGGTCGGTTTGCTCCAAGCACCCATCGATGCGCTCTCTCAGATTGTTGCAGCAGTCAATCATTAGATGTATCTGGCAATTTTCGCAAGACTTTCACCCCATAGCATTCATCAAACGTTGCACTATGTGACCTGGCATGTTCTTTCACAGGGATATATATATATGTATGTGTCATTCCAGACGATAACTGTCCGTAGAATTGTGCTAGAAACTTCAAACAAATTTTAAAATGTTAAGGGCACAAAACGAAAGTTCAAGTTCGTTGGCCAGCATGATCGCATTACATCTTCGGGTTGAAATTTTCAAAAATGTAGTAAAAAATTTCAAATACCCTGTTTTTTGCGATTTGTTGTGCGAAATAATTTTTTCAGCATACTAACATGTGGTATATTCGGAATCAGCGTAAAATTTCCTATAAGAATATGTATCAAGTTTTCAAAAATTTCAAAGTTGAAAAATCAGTCAAAAATCGAAATAATGCCGTTCGCTAGTTGTAAAAATCGGTAATATTTGCATGAAACATTGTCCAAATTCAGATTGAACTACTCGTAATATAAAGCCTCATCATCGATTGGCTGTGGAAATACGTTTCTTTCATATGACGTCGGTATGTTATTTTATTTTATGTCAAGATTTGATGATGTTATGATAGGATACTGTTAAGATTTCAACTGCCTTCAATACTGACCACATTGGACATCGAAATCTATGAATATTTACCTACATTTGTCTTTAAATCTACAAGATTAGTTTAATAATAATAAAGTATGAGTACCTCCTAATTATTTTTAATAATTTGATTCCATGTTGGTCTATCAAAATCATAAACTAAAATTTCTCTACACGATCAATAGCGACTGAAATGTAGAAGATTTCTTCAAAAATTCGCTCATGGGGTCATGCTGCATGAATGGACTTTTTTTTTATATAAAGCACTAGCGTTCCCCGCGCGAGCGTTGCTGCGCCCAAATTAAATTTGTTTATTGATCGTAATTTTAAACTGTTATTAAGAGGTGATTTGATGGACGGAAGCTTAGCCTTTGGTTTCTGCCTTTGGTGTCTACAATGACCCTGGATTCGTTGTCATTTTATGCAGACGTTCAATAGTATCCTCCTCCTCCCTTCTCCTCCTCCTCCTCCCTCCTCCTCCTCCCTCCTCCTCCTCCCTCCTCCTCCCTCCCCCTCATCCTCCTCCCTCCACCCCTCCCTCATCCTCCTCCTCCTCCCTCCTCCTCCTCCCTCCTCCTCCTCCCTCATCCTCCTCCCTCCTCCTCCTCCTCCTCCCTCCTCCTCCTCCTCATCATCCTCCCTCATCCTCCTCCTCATCCTTTGGCCTCACCCTCGGCCTCACTCTGCCTTCGGTCTTGGCTTGGGAAGTTAAATACATTTCTAAAACCTGACACTGCACCCTTTTATGCCCTCTGGGTCAGAGCCCTTTGAACGGATTTGCACCAAACTTTACAGGAACAATCCTTGAATCATGCCTAATAATACCTGAAAGTTTCATTACAATCTGTCGAGCGGTTTCGGAGTCTATAGGCAACATACATACATACATACATACATACATACATACATCCTCTTTTATAGATATAGATTTCCCGTTCAAAATAAACACTTTCCCAACCAAAATAAACATTTTCCCTACCAAAATAAACATTTTCTTTATTAACATTAAGACAATCAAAATGAACTTGCTTCTTTAACAATGTGTAGACTATAAACATAAATATTTCTTTAACAATTTTCAAAAAACGAAAACACCAAACTGTAAGTTTAATGAATTGCTTCACCTGCATCTGCTGATATTAGGTTGACAGAGGCGTTCATTACGTAGTTCCGACAATCATCAGTATCAATCGCAGCAACTGCTTTGGTAATCACATCCTCTAACATATGGTTTCCCTGTTCACTTAGAGTACTTCAAACTATGGACTTTATTTTGACATTGGACTTTATTTTGCTATGGCACATAAACTAAAAAAACGTCACGGAAAATTGATCACGAAAATATTCTGATGATTTCCGCTTACAACCGAGTCGTTGCTAGGGAAATGGTAAGTACTTCGTCGTTTTTCATCCCACAAAAAATTCGTTGACCATTCGTTCGAAAGCTCTCGATTTATCCAACCATATTATGTTAACTACTGCGAAGTGCGTGGCCAACAAGCTGAGTTATGAGCAAGGTTATTTGAATAATTGTGTACACTCAGGTGATCATTCTCAATAATTGATATTGTGAACATGATTGCCACCGCTTGTTAATTTCTGATGATTTCATTGAGCTGGTGTTTCGATGATTTAATTCATAGCAGGTGATCCAAATATTGATAGAACGTTTTGATTTGTGAAGCGGTGGTTAAATCATTTTAATAGGTAATTTCTATGCTTTACACTCTAGGAAGCTGTAATTTCGTATGTAGCTTCTTTAGAACATTTACTTGACGATGCCCAGGGTCCGGATCAGCTGAGTGGCTCTTAAAGCTAATTTCTATGTTTTACACTCTAGGAAGCTGTAATTTCGTATGTAGTCTCTTTAGCACATTTACGTGACGATGCCCAGTGTCCGGATCAGCTGAGTGGCTCTTAGAGCTTGCATACGAGTCTGCAACACATACTTGTCTTCAACTAAAGACATAAAATGCCCCAATGTGTTGCAGACTCGTATGCAAGCGTTTTCAGAATGAAATGTTGTTTTGAAGAGGCGTTCTCCACGGGATTCAGTTGGGGGGAGTAGGGCGGGAGATAATCGACGTATATTTTGATTGGAAAAATGTTTATTTTGGTCAGGAAAATGTTTATTTTGGTTGAGAAAATGTTTATTTTGATCGGGGAATGCTGTATATAAATGTTTTGTGCTAAGGTCTTCAGTTATCGATCGAGTGTGAGATGCTGCCCTGGCTGTTTAGCTGATCTCGTAAAAGTTGTTACCTACGTATTAGTATCATTGTAACATCAATTTTAGGTTTATCGTGGGGACAAAATATAGCTAAAATAACACAATCCGCTCTCTGTCACAATTATTCGGATGGTTTACACCAAAAGTTGAAGTCGGGTCGTGCCGACTGAAAATTCAGCTCCTGACGGAACGTTTAACTGAGATAGCTCATTTCCATTTTATTGTTTTCCTAATCTTTCCCCAATGTTGAAAAGCGTCTTTCACCACCTACACGATTAATCTAAATCGTCACGCTGTGCGACGAAGTTGGGTAACAAAAAGTGAAGAGAGAGACAAGATAACACAAAACGGAAGGAATGATAAAGAAACACGTACCTACCTACTCTACTACCTACACAAACCAACAAGACCGGCATAGACGGATCGGAGTCTATTTTCATTTTCTCGCAGGTTCTACCTCAAAGTGATTATAATAAATGAAGTTAAATTCTCATTTGAACGAGACTCTCCTAATTTAATGTTAAGGACACAAAACGAAAGTTCAAGTTCGTTGGCCAGCATGATCGGATTATATCGGGTTGAAATTTTCAAAAATGTAGTCAAAAATTTCAAAATAGCCTGTTTTTTGCGATTTGTTGTTAATTAGCACGCTAAAAATTCGAATTATCCACAATTTTTTAGCATTGTTTAAATACAAAATGCTAGGGACCATGAGAAATATTCGAATTAAAGAAGATTTCGAATTAAAGAAGTTCGAATTATCCAGGTTCCACTGTAATTGTATCCAAGTCCAACTTTTGCATCCTCTATGATTCATGGAGGAGCTCTGCCCACTCTGCCCCTCCTCAAACTACTCCACTGATTCATCTATATGTACCTAAACATGAGATATATTGTGAATATTTATAGGCTTTTATGAACATTGCAAATTCAGTTCCTACTATACTAAATTATTCATAGTCGGCTTTTCCACTAAGGGACAAAATCCTGATGCGTTTTCAGTCATAGTGATGAATTTACACGTTGATTTTCATACGAACTAAATCACTCGCGACGAAATTGTGGAAACCCATTTCAAAACGGAAGTTAGTGAAAAACGTTGTCTATTTCCACGAAAAATGAAGAGTTACAATGTTACTCAACTTATAACATTGTATCTTTATTTTTCGTGGAAATAGACAACGTTTTTCACTAACTTCCGTTTTGATTTTCATAACAATCTGTGAGCCCAAATATGGCTCACAATCATAAGGAAATCCGTCAGCATCGTCAGCCTTCTAAGCCTGGGAAGTTGCAAGCCACAGCAGTCCCACGGCCCCGGGAAACGAACGAATTTCCCAAATCCACCTCATTGAAAAGTCCAGGTTGCTGACCGCACGTGCCGGCCAGAAAGCCTCCCAGCAAATTTTAGTCCCCTCTCAATCGCCGCTCAGACGTCAGTCATTGGTTCCCCAAAAACGGAAAATACACCCCCCAGGGCGGTGCCTTGAATATTGGATCGTCGCCATTCGTCGATACCATGGAAACCAAATTTAAATGGCATCCCTTGGAGGGCTGGTCAAAATCCATCTAACGCCCCTGACGCCTGAGCATGCGCAGGAAAATCCCCGGGACGATTTTGGAACTTCAGAGGAAGAGCATTCTACCCAGTATCGTCCAAGAGTCAACACCTGCCCTAAAAAAGCCTGTCTACTTGTGATTGTGGTCGTATAAACTGTAAAGTTTACGTGGAAAGACTTTTGTAAACGTGAGAAGTTACACTGCTCAACACAGAAAATGTTTCGGTCTTGAACATAGCCATTTCCCAAGTATTTGATCATGCTGATGCCAAAAATTACCACGAAAATTTCATGTTAGCTCTTGTTTCAAAGATACAGAACCTACGTGGGTGAAAAAATTATGAATATGGCAGAATCGAGGGATACTGAATTTCTGAAGGTTGTTACACCTGACAGCTATAATTCTAATTGGTTGAACATTGGAATCAACTTTCAGGTGATCTATTGTTGACTCACTTGTTTACATCCGTTGTCAAGCTAATTTTTACGGTTAAAATCCAAATGCCACGGATACTAATATAAAGTTAATACTGTTGCCACCCTTCTTACATTTGTGGTGAAATAAATTTTTCTGTCCAAAAGCGAACCATCACCTGATAAGATGAAGACATCTTACCTACTTCCATAATTTTGGTGTGAAGGTAGGTGATCAGGGCCCCACATATTTGTTGTAACTCTTGCTCAGTGCGGTTGCGAGAATGGCTGGGTGGCAAGAAACGATCAATGAAGTTTGCAGTACTCATGATTTGGCGTGAACCAACCAACCACGTAGATGATGTGTTACTTTTGTATGACACCCTCTTTGAAGCAAGGATGGTCAACAAAAAAGAAAGTACCAGTGAATTATCCCACTGTTCCATCTACCATTCGTTCTGTTCTCCATTCAGATGAACTGCCAGTCCCTATACCACCTGAGTGCTATGACATTGCGAAGGATTATGCTGATAATGAATTGAATTGGAGTGATGATGAAGAAGGAACTGTTTAAGCTGGACCTTCGCATGACCCTGATATTGATGCTAACAGACCCAACGAGCCCCACAGACTAAATCAAATGGAACTGAGTGATCTTGCAAGGGATCTTGGTTTGTCCAAGGATAAGGCAGAGCTTCTGGGATATAGTCTGCAGATGGAATCTCCTAGAACCAGGTGTCAAGATAAATGAGTATAGATCTCGTCAAAAGAACCTCATACATTTCTTCAAAAAAGCAGATGACCTTGTAAGTTGCATCGATATCAATGGTTTGATGAATTTCCTGAACATAAGTCATGCTGCTGGTGAAAGGAGGCTCTTTGTAGACTCTTTGAAGCTCAGTTTGAAAGCTGCTCTGCTTCATAATGGCAACCTGCTCTCTTCCATCCCCATTGGCCTGAGAAGCTTTCCGAAAAATGGTAAGAGGATTTCTTGGCAACAGAAAGAAGACAACTACCGACAGTTAGTGAGTGAGCTTCTTCAAACGTACCAAGACCTAGGTTGCAACATGTCCCTAAAAATACATTTCCTTCACTCTCATCTTGACTTTTTTCCTAGAGAATTATGGGGCTGTAAGTGATGAGCATGGTGAAAGATTCCACCAGGATATTTCTGCAATGGAACGCAGGTATCAAGGTCGTTGAACGAATCAAACAACGACTGTTACAAGAGATGAACCGGATATGATGTTCAAGAGGCAATCAAAAAGAAAACATTTTCAAGAATAGGCTTCAGCTAACCCCTTTACTATTGGAGGAGATTTACCAAAAAAAAAAAAGAAGATTAGTAGTGCACCGAATTTCTCTGGCAAGAAGAAGGATTTTTACAGTATATTCAACTTCACTCAACTGTGTTTGTATCTTGAGAACAAGAGCTAGGTAATAAAAAAATTTCATTGTCATATTCGTGTTTCTCGACCCAAAATTAGTAAAATTTCGCTATTTAGATCCCAGAAACTACCAAAAAAAAATATTTTTGTTGGGCAGTGTTATAGCAGACCCGGGTCAGAATCCTTTCAGTGTGCTAAGTCCCCACACTGAAAGTACCATCGCCTACGATTGGAAGGAGACCTAGCCAATCTTCAAGAATCCGACAAATCTGTGGCGGAGAACTCCCGATTTTCCAGAACTCAACATCTTCAAGAATAATCTAAGGTTAGTTTTAATATAGTTTTTTGATCAAGGGTCAAAAGGAAAATTTTATAAAAATATAAATCCAAAAATTAATTTTGTACCGTGGTTCAAGAACTTGAACAAAATTAAAAGGGAAATTAGAATTATATGCAGACTCAGAGCCAACCACGGAATCTGTCCAATGTATCTTCATCGAATTAGACTTAGGGAGGACGAATCTTGTGACTGTGGTCACCCAACTGGTGATCTTGAACATTTAATAATGACTTGTACCCTATATAATAATTCAAGAGAAAACATGTTAAATAAAATCCATAAAAATATAAAAGAAAACCCATTCAACTATCAGACCTTACTTAAGAGAGAAAACTGTGAAGTATGGGATGAAATTTGTATATTTTTAAATGAGACCGGTCTGCAGATTTGATTTACCTATTTAATTTACCTATTCCTTATTAGTAAAAGTTGATATATTATATTATTGTTTATTATATTAATAGTAGAAAATTAGCTAGTCATATTATTTTATTAGGAAATTACCAAGTTTGTCATTATTTTGATATGATAATGCTTCGATTATAATTTTGAAAATATTTTGTACTATGCATGGCTTAATGTGAATAAACAATGCCAAAAAAAAAATAAAATAAAAAAAAAAATAAAAAAAAATAAACCCATGTAAGGTCCTGGTTCTAGGGATAGGATTTTATTAAATTAATTTACTTTTGAATAAATACGTTTCATAATTTTGTACCGTGGTTCAAGAATTTGAACAAACGTAAAAGGGAAATTAGAATTATATGCAGACTCAGAGCCAACCACGGAATCTGTCCAATGTATCTTCATCTTCATCTGCCTTAAATTTATTCCAAGATACCTGATATTCCTTCACAGAGGTCAGGGGCTGAGTTAATGGGAATCGGAGATTAAACCTCTAAATTTTGGAAGTTTTCTTAAGTTAGGGGTTTAGCTGGAAGGGAGTTTTAAGTATTGGAGACAATTATCCAATCACATAAAACATCTTCTCAGTACTTGAGTAGGAATATTAATGGGCGCTTACAAATTGTGTAGGCACATATTAATAGAGTCTTACACAATCCAACATAACAATCGTTGATAATTCATTCATAACAACCGAATCGATCGTCAAGGGTCCCAAGCATAACGGTATAACGAAATAACAACCCTCTCATGGGAGCGAGGGGGTGGAGGGAGCTCGGATTGCAATTTCACCCCGTTCTTGCAAGACAAAGCCTAGGAATCCAGCAAAAGGCCGGTCAGGTGGAACAGTTGCCCCGGAGACCAATTAGTTGAGGGTGTCTTTAGACCTTGGCGTTATTATCTTATCTCCAACCTCCACCAATAACTGGATTACAATCTCGTGGCTAAGAAGTGGCGGGCGAGAGACGGAGTGGTCGTAATTACAACACGTAGCTCCAAGCAAAAACGGCTTCCCCTCCACCATCAAGGTAAACGCTAATCATCCCAGCTCTTGATCCCATGGCCACATTTAATTGCTTGTTCAAGTGTACTTACTGATACACCACTAACCATAGTAATTAGTTGAGGCATTCCCTAACTGGTTATTAAATTTAAAATGTAAACACCAATATCGTATTTATATTGCCGCGCGTCGTTACATCGAAATCTCATTATTATCATTTATTTATTTACATGGAAGCACTGTGGGATTATTAATTCACAGGTGTGCATGTCTAAAGTACCTTTGATAACAATTCATTAGCCTGAAGCGATCGTCGAAAAACAAAACTACGGACAGATTTAGGGGAAAATGGGGTCATATCGCCACCTTGAGCATATTTGTCTATCACAGCCCGGGTTTGCACTTAGGAGCTTCAGATTTTGAAGCAAATTATAAAAAAACATCTCCAGTGGTGAGTTACAACCTTTATGCTGGTTGTGTAGCAACTTTATATTAGTAAACAACAATTTACGTAACCCTTGTAATGGCGATATTACCCCAGCTAGCTGGGGAAATACCGTACACAGCGGTCAGGAACTAGACAAAAGTTCGGCTACGATGCCGACGAAAACCCATGGTGAAAAACGATACTTTGAAGTACCCGAAAACCTAAAATTCAACCCCCAAAAGCAAAGCGGTGCATCCCCAAAAACGGCGCATGAATTGAGAATGTATCGGTTACAACATTTTTTGACGTTCAATTATGACCCAAGCACAACGATAGGGTGGTTCAAAAAAAAAAAAAGTCTTGGGATATCTTGTCCCCATTGTTTTTATTTGCTTCCTCGGTAAGTCAGGATGACACTCCTAAATTTTTAGCAAAAAATATTAATCCTAATCACTTTACCTGGGTCGATTTTGGCCAGTTATCGACCGCTATCGTAAACCAACCTCTAAATTGGTGCCGAGGTGATGATTTGACGGACGGATTTCAATTTTTTTTAGGTCAATTTATGGGTTTTCGCATGCGCTGAACACGATGAACTTATTTATTTTACGCTCCGTCCACTAGTTATCCGGTAAACTGGCAGAGGGCGCAGCATGAATATAAGTAAAAATCGAAAATTTCACCGAAAATGCTGTCCCCTGGTTAAGAATAGTACTAGAAACATGCTAAAATGGTCGGACAATATGCTTTGGCATGTTCTGAACATGATTCCGTTTTTTACAATACTTTTCCGCCAATGATTGCTTCGTTTAACGTCCATAACCCTCAAATTAATTATAGGGTAATAGACAAATTCACCCTAATTTCACCGTAAATTATGTCGCGTTGATAATTTAAGGTTCTGAAATACCTTGTGCCGATGAAATTTGGTATTTTCCAGGATACTCGGTACAAAGCCGTTGGCAATTTGGCAAGGACTTGAACCGGCATTGTACTTATTCGCTTCACCCGATACCATTGTACAAGCTTTTACATGTGACCGATACCGCTGACAATAGGTAACCCTACGCTCAAACGATCCAATCACAGTTCAGACAATTCAGAACTACGAATTTGACCCCGGAAAACCGATAGAACTTAGGAATTTTACAGAAAAATTGGAAAATGTTAGCTATTTTTTCCATTTTGCCGCTATATTTGGCAAATAAGTACAATGCCGGTTCAAGTCCTTGCCAAATTACCAACGGCTTTGTACCGAGTATCCTGGAAAATACCAAATTTTATCGGCACAAGGTATTTCAGAACCTTAAATTATCAACGCGACATAATTTCCGGTGAAATTAGGGTGAATTTGTCTATTACCCTACTATTAATTTGAGATTTATGGCCGATAAACGAAGCAATCATCGGCGGAAAAGTATAGTAAAAAACAGAATCATGTTCAGAACATGCCAAAGCATATTATCCGACCATTTTAGCATGTTTCTAGTACAATTCATACCCAGGCGACAGAATTTTCGGTGTAATTTTCGGTTTTTACTTATCTTCAAGCAGCGCCCTCTGCCAGTTTACCGGATAACTAGTGGACGGAGCGTAAAATAAATAGGTTCATCGTGTTCAGCGCATGCGATAACCCATAAATTGACCCAAAAAAATTGAAATCCGTCCTTCAAATCATCATCTCGGCACCAATTTAGAGGTTGGTTCACAATAGCGGTCGATAACTGGCCAAAATCGACCCAGGTAAAGTGATTAGGATTAATATTTTTTGCTAAAAATTTAGGAGTGTCATCCTGACATACCGAGGAAGAAAAAAAAAAAAAAAAAAAAAAACAATGGGGACAAGAAATCCCAGAAATCCCAGAACTTTTTTTTTTTTTTTAACCACCCTATCGTTGTGCTTGGGTCATAATCGAACGTCAAAAAATGTTGTAACCGATACATTCTCAATTCATGCGCCGTTTTCGGAGATGCACCGCTTTGATTTTGGGGTTTGCATTTTTGGTTTTCTGGTACTTCAAAGTATCGTTTTTCACCATGGGTTTTCGTCGGCATCGCAGCCGAACTTTTGTCTAGTTCCTGACCGCTGTGCGTAACGGGGTAAGGGTAATATCGCCATAATAAAACAAGGGGGAAAAATTCAAGTCTCGACCTTCCAAACTTCAATCCGGGCAGTCGAGATTCTGACAGAATCCATCAGGACAGGTGCCCCCTTGAATTACAGTGAGCATTGGGAACATGCCACACATGCTAGAAAGGAAAAGAACGACCAAGCAATCCAACGCAGCCAAGAAATAATCGCCACCCTGCAACCAAATCAGCAGCGAGTTCTTAAGCGAATTATTGATGCTTCAGCGTCCCAATGGCTGACGGTTCTCCCGAAGGTGGCCGACAGTTTCGACTTGACGGCCACACAATTCCAAGATGCACTAGCAGTGCGGTACGGTCGTACACCAATAGGATTGCCCGAGACCTGTGATGGCTGTGGAGAGAAATATGACGTGACACATGCTTTAAATTGTAAAAGAGGGGGTTTGGTCAAACGGGGTCATGATGCAGTACATGATGAAACGACTATGTTAGCAGACCTGGCATGGGGAGGGGCATTCATAGAACCTGTGCTACGAGAAGCTGAAGATCAAGTTCCAGCCTTAATAGCTGACATCAAGGTGGAAGGGGTATGGGAAAGTGGGAGGCCGGCGTTATTTGACAATCGCATAATCAATGCCGACACCGTTTCTCACTCTTCCCATACCTGGAAGCAAGTTGCCCGATCAGCAGCAGCAGAGAAGCATAGGAAATATGACCAGGCAGCCGAAGACCGTTGAGGTTCTTTCACCCCCCTAATCTGTTCAGTGGACGGAGCGCTGCACGACGAATTTAACGTGTTTGTGAAAAGGATATCTCATACTCTTGCCGGGAAATGGAGCCGACCCTACCCACAAGTCTTGGGGTGGACCAGAGTAAAAATTCAAATGGCCATCCTGAAAGCAGTTTCTCAAAGAATACGTGGGACACGGAGGAGGTTGAGGTCCTTAGGGATGGAGGATGGAGCTGCTCTCCCATGGTTGAACGATTAAGTTTTAGTTATCTTGTTATTGTTTGATTGTTCTGTTAATGAATTTTTACCTTTGTAAAAAAAAATGATTAAAAATAAACTATAAAATTATTTTAAAAAAAAGGGGGGGGGATGAACAGTCTCATCAGAACATCGGAATAGCGTTATATTGAATCTCAAAACTTTTCCTGGGTAACTTCTCACCGTATTGGGAACTTAGTTGACAAGAAAAGGATTCACTAAAGGTTGACAAACAATTCCCACATCAGGATAGTAAAATTGGAACAAAATAAATACTGGTAAAATAATGTCGGTTCCTCACAGGAACTGAATTATTGACTAAGTTCAACGCGGAACTCGTTGAAAAAAGAAATATTATATAGCCTATCTAATAAACCACGATTAGGTAAATATAGAGGTGCTTATTGAGATAAGGTATCACAATATAATTCGTCTTTTAAATATTAATTTATATTTTAATTACTCAGAATCAATAGAAACAGGTGATTATTACTACAAAAAACTTTGAAAAAATCCAACAAGACTGAGGAATGGAGCATTGGGGCAATACCGCCATGGCGGAATTAGCCTGAATTTGGTGTGGCGGTATTGCCCCAGTAAACTTTTCGAGATAAAAAATCATTAAAAACTACAGTTTTCGTTAAAAACATGAAGTAATGGGTGGAAATTAAAGCTAAATGATTTTTCTACGTCGTCATGTTCAACAATTTACATAAACGTATGAAAAACTGTTACTTACCTCGAAAATTCGACAACAGTAAAACTAGAACGCCAAGCTTCAAAAACTGTGAACTCGCTTATCTTTGATAAAAACAAATTAATGACCCCAAACCAACTTTTCCAACATTACTGCTGATCTAAAGATGACGATATTTGGCTACAAGATTTGCCACTCAGGTACCTAGTTGAATAATTATATAGGGTGGCGGTATTCCCCGACGTGGCGGTATTACCCGACTCTCCCTATCTACTAAACCACGAATGGATCGGAATAGGCTTCGTACTTCCCTATTCACCTCCATTGAACATTACCCTTTATTTTAGGTAATTGTAATGAAAAACTTTCGCACTACAAATCGCAAAAAAACAGGCTATTTTGAGATTTTTTACTACATTTTTGAAAATTTCAACCCGAAGATGTAATCCGATCATGCTGGCCAACGAACTTGAACTTTCGTTTTGTGTCCTTAACATTTTCAAATTGGTTTGAAGGTTCTAGTACAATTCTACGGACAGTTATCGTCTGGAATGACACATACATACATACATACATACATACATACATAAAAGTCCAGTCATGCAGCATGACCCCATGAGCGAATTTTTGAAGAATATTACCGATTTTTACAACCAGCGAACGGCATTATTTCGATTTTTGACTGATTTTTCAACTTTGAAATTTTTGAAAACTTGATACATATTCTTATAGGAAATTTTACGCTGATTCCGAATATACCACATGTTAGTATGCTGAAAAAATTATTTCGCACGACAAATCGCAAAAAACAGGCTATTTTGAAAATTTTGACTACATTTTTGAAAATTTCAACCAGAAGATGTAATCCGATCAAGCTGGCCAACGAACTTGAACTTTCGTTTTGTGCCCTTAACATTTTAAAATTTGTTTGAAGTTTCTAGCACAATTCTACGGACAGTTATCGTCTGGAATGACACATACATACATACATAAAAAAATGCGTTAAACTTCAGAATATGATTCAGAATAGCCTGAAACGGATTCCTGCATAAAATGTTTTCAAAAATTCGCATTCTTCAAATTTTGAGGCGAGAGCAATAGCTTAATTTTCTTCAAAAATCCGCTAAAACACAAAGCTTTTCAGCTAAATGTTAGCCACCTTCAGGCATACACAACAACCTAAACACAGGAGAGAAGCTACTAACTGGAAACCTCCATATACACATAAACTTGCATCGGCAGCAGTACCAATCTTGAACAAATATGTTTACCTACTAATGTTGATGGCTGGAATTGATGAATCTAAAGGTTCGTTCGGCCAACGATTCTGAACTGTTCCGAACGCTTAGTCCGCTGTTCGTTTAGGCGTTCGTTACCGTTCGGGATCAGTTCTAACAGTTCTGGGATTTTTTCAGAACTCGCAGTTCGCACATGCGCAGTTGAGGAGTCCCCTTATCTTCCCGCCTGGTCATCTTATCATTCTGTGATCACATGATTCTTTCAGTTTTACAAAGCCACACTTTGCCGTTTTTCTCTAACACTTTTTCTTCACTTTTAAACTTCGTTTAAAAAACAGACGCTTTACATTTATTATATATTTTCCTTTCTGATGAGGAATCCGAGTTTTCTGATGAAAATGTGGACTCAGATGATGAGATGATATTTTTGTTGCTTAGAGACCGTCTTAAGAATCAAAACTACCTAAGAGATACAGTAACATCCCTAAATGATGATGAATTCTTCGAGCATTTTAGAATAAATCGTAATTTGGTCCAGATTTTGGCGGAACGGTACATAAATAGCCCTCTATATCAGCGGTCCAGTGGGATTAGTTAACCATATCATCATCTCCATTTTTCCAAAATTCTTGTGCATTATTCTACCGGTACCTAATAATCAAAAAAATTAGCGAAAGCTAAGCGCATAGAAGTTAGAAGTTGGCGAACAAGATGAAGGTTATTGTTGTAGGTAGGTTGCTGTGAAGGTTATCAATTCTGAACGATAAGAAGAGCCATTCGGCTAAGCAGCGTTCAGAACCGATCCTTTCCCCTCCCTTTTCAGAACACGATTCCGTCCAGAACCGGTTCAGAATCGTTGGCCGAACGAACCTTAAGTTACCTACTGATTAATTACAAAATTGGTGTAGTGATACATAAATATGCGTGAAAACAAATTACAGAATTGTGAGGAGAAAAATACATGATTGAAAAAAATGATGGAGGATTATCACAAGAAGTCTTCAAAAACTCTTCTGAGATTATTACCCTTTATAATTAAAAGTTTTTTATTCAACTTCATCAATCTGTACATCCGGTTGTTCGTCCAGATCAAATCTAGCAAATGAAATTTAATCAAGTTTAAATATTGTAGTACAGTGCATACACTCAATATTCTAACTTATCGAAATTGAACCCCTCCTCCCCTCCACCCTCCGGACAGTGGGATGCTTTTTAGGAAGTCCCTCTGACGCTAAGTCATATAGTCGAGGCTTTGTTTATAAGAGGAACCTATTAAAATTGATTTAAGGGGATGTTGGACGACCCCAGCATGAGAAAATAATAACCGAATTCAAATTGATACATCCAATGAGAAAAAACATGTGGTTAGGGGTAAATTTATTGGTGAGATTAGTGAGTATAAGGATACGAATAGGAGAAAATTAATTAATTAATGGGAATGAGAATTAAACAGTTACTGAGCACCTAAGAAAGAGAATTTTGCATGCTGCAAAGGTAACTAGAAATTTCTTCAAGGAGAATGAAAGTATAATGGTATTAGACACTGATGAAACTAAAGTTCCAGTCATGCAGCATGACCGTATGAGCGATATTGGAAGCCTTTACCATTACTTAAGGCTGTGTCACACTACGCTACTTTACTAGCAGCTAGCGAAATAGCAGCGACTAAGTAGCCAATGTGACATAGGCAGTAGCCGCTACTAAGAGTAGTGCGCTAGTGAAGTATTACTAGCATGGAAAGTTGAACATGTCCAACTTTCCGTGCTACTAAACTTCGCTAGTGAGTCACGTGACCAACTAGCAGCTATCAGGTAGCGACCTGTCGCCCAGTGTGGCAGCTTCACTAGCGGACTAGCGGCTACTTGCACCACGTGCTGTCTGCTAATTTAGTTCTACATTTAGTTTTGTATCTTCCTTTTTTATAAAAGGTGTTACTAATTCAAGCAGCTCATCAAATTTGAGAATAGACAATCTCATGATGTTATGGTATGATTTGGGGTCCTCCATAGACAGTTCTTTCATGAGGGTGGCTGAAGCACCCAAATTATTTCTTCTCCTTATCCAATCACGAACCCAAGAGCGTTTTTTTTTTTTTTTTTTTTTTTTCGTTTGTTCCGTATATTGTAAATCAAATCTACACATACCTCTCTCACACACAATAGTAACAAACGACGCAATTCGTCACGTCTTACACCTACAGACGACATTTTCAACGAAAACAATGGACAGCTCTTGAGCTAAACTAGTAGTAGCAGCTAGTGAATAGACGCTACCAAAATTTAAGTGTGACAGGAAAAGTAGCTGCTATTTCAGTAGCCGCTACTAGGTAGCTGCTAGTAAATAGCGTAGTGTGACACAGTCTTTAGAGTTGGCTCTTGTTTAATGAGAGAAGTAAGCAGCTGTTTAAATTATGGCAACTGCCCACCAGTCACCATAGAAACGTATAAATTGAATTTTGGGTAAGAGGGTTCTGGGCATGGATATTTGTACCATGCTTAACGAACTCATCGGACATTCTAACAGCTGGTTGGGGCTTAGGTGTAGGCTGTAGATGAAAGCTCTGAAACAGGTCATAATCATTCAAAGCAGCGGTAATTAGAGCATCATCTTCCACAATGGAGAATGCGAGTTCGATTTTGTACACCTCCACACATCAATAACACTCGTATTATCCTACTCCTCTCTGAGTCTATGAAGTGTAGCGTCAGTTGTAGTGAACAACCCCATGAATATAGAGGTTCGTAGAGCAGAAGCACCCTTTGTGTGAATAAGCTGAAGATCACCCGCGTTTTAGCTTGGCTATTTGACACCACTTTCAGAAACTAATGCAATAGTAATAATAAATACACAAGCTTAAATGCAGAATGTGCAAATCAGAATTATAGGCAACGATAAGCAGTGTTTATAGTAAACGGTACTGAAGGAAATAAATTGATAGTTTTTGCAATGTTAGGTAAACATAGCAGTATGTAAAGAATACAAAAAGTAATTGGTAAATAAGTTACAATAACAATAGATATAAATAATAAATACCTTCTAAAATATTATCAATAGAAAACACAACAAAATAATATGTAGGCAGCGATTTGCTATGATATTGCACTGAAAGATAGGTAAAAGTTGCAAGAGCGATAAATATAAACCGTCCAATGTGATGGATCTGTTGAACAAATAAAGCCTTCTCAAATGCTCTGAATAAATTACCTAATAATGCGAGAACACAAGATCAAAATCTATTTCGTTCGAGAACAAAAAAAATCCTCAATCAATTCTTGGGTCGATTGACCGAAAAAAAATTGAATATGCAGGGTGGCAAGGGCGTAAACCAATGACACGTACCAAGCCGAAAATCGCTGCTATAAATGATTATTTTTTTAGAATTCTAATGTTAGAATTTTAGAATTAGAATTCTAATTTTTTAGAATTATAATTTTTAGAATTTATTATTTCTGTGTTAGATAGCACTTCTATGCAGATCATTGGTCTATAATTAAAAATATCAGCAAGTGCGGCTGAAAACTAAATGCTAATTACTTATCTCCAAATGTTTCAGGCAAGTGAAACGAGAAAGTGGGCAAGAAAACTTGTAAAGAGACGTTAAATACAAGTGAGTTGCGTCTCGAAATCCTACCTATCCAATTCTATGGCCATAAAAAATGAAACGGTGGTACCGTGTTGTTGAAGCTGCGAGCGGCAGACCGTGAAACCCAATAACGCCAGAAACATGACAGGCGTATGGTACGCATGGTGGACACTGAACACCACCCAAGTTGCACCGTTGTGGGTGAAATGCTTGATTGAGCGGTATTTTCATACGTTGAAATTGAATGTGTAGTGAGACTGCCTCGCGAGAATAGTTGGGTAGAATTATTCAATGCGATAGAGCTATGAAAACACAAAAACCCCGCAACTTGGGGTGCAGGCAGTGCTGCCAACCCGTTTCATCAAAAAATCCCCCCCAAATTCACGAAAAAAGCCCCAATGAGAACCAGAAAATCCCCAAAATTTAAGGTGCCGTTAAAAGCGATTTTGGACACAATATTGATCCCAAATTGAATTATTAAGTAGGTAATGGAAGGTCATATAACAAGGAAAACAATGTGAAAGAAATTAAAGAGCGGATTATTATGCCATCAGTAGGCAGGTACTTATGGTAAATCATGTTGTCATGAAAGAAGAAAATTACCCATTACTTGATGGGTAACTTTCACACGAGTAATAAATTTGATTAGGTTA
This sequence comes from Adelphocoris suturalis, assembly GCA_030762985.1. Lineage (NCBI taxonomy): Eukaryota > Metazoa > Arthropoda > Insecta > Hemiptera > Miridae > Adelphocoris > Adelphocoris suturalis. The sequence goes on from CM061042.1 coordinate 133,716,841, forward strand.
ACATGACATGGATATGTTAACATAACACGGATCACTAAAAAAATGTAAACCAACATGTATGCCTAGTAAATAAAATAGGAAAAAATACAAGTACACCCACAGTACATAATGTAGAAAGATCCATTTATTTTTCCTCCAAAATTTTGGAGAAAATCATTTTTCTTGGGGTTCAAACTCCATCCTTTTCCTACATCTTCACTAAGTCTCGTCTGATTTGGTTTGGCTAACTGACGTTCGTGCCTGACACTGTCCGTGCCTGTCATTTGTCGTTGTTCTGAGAACGATCTAGTGTAGGGATCATTTTTTTCATTTGTATGTATGGTGAAATTCACCTTTGATTCATATGTAAGTAAGTAAAAAAATAATAGAAATCATTGATTGTCAGTGAAGCTCAAAAATACCCCAGAAATCCCCTCTCATACTTCATCCCCCTAGGGTTCTGAGAGCCCTTAAAAATCCCCTACGTGGGGATAAATCCCCCGCGTTGGCAGCACTGGGTGCTGGAGAAAAAGCTTTTGGAGGTTGCTCTTGCAGAAAATGTTAATACAACATAGTACAATGGCGATTAGCAATTTTCTTCTCGATTCCCACCAAAAGTCAGCTGTTGCGGAAAAGGATCATGAATAAGGGTTGTATCAAGTGCGCCTCACAATTGAATACACAGGAAAAAGGAATGAACAAAGGCGTCATCGAAGATGGATGCTATATAGTTGAACTCGTGTGGGATTCCCAGTTGTTCGTGGTTGATGCATAATTCTAACAACCTTTTGAAATATAGGAAAATAACTAACAATAGATTGCAGTACTTTAATTGCAAACTAGCTCTTAATTTAGATTATAACCAACTTTGGTAGAAATATAAACTAACTGATGTCTATAAAATGTTGGTACGCATGTCTGCAAATTTGCAGTAGCAAAGGTAACCTGATAAAGATAGCCGCAAAATTAAATCAAACATAAGCAAAATTCGGTCCAAAAAAAAAAAAAAAAAATAAGTTTAGCCTGCTAAGCTTGTAGAAAGTAGAATTAAGCATAAAACGTGCAGTGAGATACTTCACATACCTAAGGGTTAGTAGGTTAGTAAAAAGCAATAGCATACGAATGATATGAATAAGTACCTACATGGTCAGAGTCGTAAATCATTACTTATGTATTAATAATTTCTTTCTTTCCATCCTTTGTGACACCTAGAAAACATTCGCGAGTTACGGAGGCTTATGTGTTCAACGAAGGTTGTGGGTTCAAATCCTGTTGACTGGTCAAATTTTTTTTGGTCGTACAACTCCCGAAATTTGCATAGCAAATTATCCTCGTTTTCTACGCAGTACAAAAGAGAAAAGATCCGGGGGGTCCAGGGGGGCGAAGCCCCCCGGCGAGGCGCGAAGCGCCGAGTATATATATATATATATATATATATATATATATATATATATATATATGTTCACCTATTACCTATACCTATATATATTTTTTGATTTTTTATTTCATTTTATTTATTGATTTTTTCATTTATTTATTCATTTTATTTTTTTGCATTGCAGGTGGTCAGAAAATAATTCAAATCTCAAATAATCTAGTCAAAACTATTCAATTGTCGAAATTATTGTGGGTAACCTTTATAATATTGAGTTTTCGATTTCTTAACACCTGTTACGCCTCAAAATATTACTCGCCAGTGTTTTCTTCCGTTTATCAAAGCTTTATACATATAAATACAGATGTGAAGAAGACTAGTTCAACTTTTACCCTAAGTATAGAAACTTATGTTAATGGAAATGTACAGATACGTGAATATGGAAACTCTACATTAACTCGTATCGCGCGTTGCTCGAAACCTCCAGCAGACAAAAGGGTTGTTTTATACGAGAACAAATGAGATAGAACGTGTTTCGACACACCTCGCCAATTGCGGCTCAATAGCTGAGGGGTGACAAAGAAGCAAAGACACTTGTTCAAACATAAACGAATGAGATCTAGTCAGCGAGAGGATTTCTCTGTTTGGCATTCACCTGACAGGAATTCTCAGTGTTCCAACGCCCGCACGTGGGAAACAGTTGGTATGTACGGCTCTCCAGAGACGAAAAACCTACGGTAGAGGATGACAGCAATCAATGGAGCCCCCCACGTGCAACAACCCTCTTTCAAAGTATACGAAGATAATAACATTAGTGTCCAATAAAAGAGCCCCATAATTTCGGTGTATTATTTGCAATAGGTAGGTACGCCGTATTCTTTTCAACTTGCCGCCCGTCGCTTTTGACATTTTATGTCTTTACTTTGGCACCTAAATGAGCGTTAACAAAAAGCGTTACGGTTGGTTTTCTGATGATTTCCGCTTACAACCGAGTCGTTGCTAGGGAAATGGTACTTCGTCGTTTTTCATCCCACAAAATTCGAAGACCATTCGTTCGAAAGCTCTCGATTTATCCAACCATATTTTGTTAACTACTGCGAAGTGCATGGCCAACAAGCTGAGTTATAAGCATGGTTATTTGAATAATCGTGTACACACAGGTGATCATTCTCAATAATTGATATTGTGAACATGATTGCAACCGCTTGATAATTTATGATGATTTCATTGAGCTGGTGTTTCGATGATTTGATTCATAGCAGGTGATCCGAAAATTGCTAGAACGGTTTGATTTGTGAAGCGGTGGTTAAATCATTTTAATGGGTAATTTCTATACTTTACACTCTTGGAAGCTGTAATTTCGTATGTAGCCTCTTTGGGACATTTACTTGACGATGCCCAGGGTCCGGATCAGATGAGTGGCTCTTAAAGCTAATTTCCATGCTTTACACTCTCGGAAGCTGTAATTCCGTATGTAGCCTCTTTAGGACATTTACTTGACGATTCCCAGGGTCCGGATCAGCTGAGTGGCTCTTAGAGCTTGCATACGAGTCTGCAACACATACGAGACTGCAACTAAAGACATAAAATGTCCCAATGTATTGCAGATTCGTATGCAAGCGTTTCTTTTTGTATATGATTTTCATCAAAGAACATCGTCATAATTGACCAAGAAATAATATCAACTCCAATTGAAATTTGTTGGTTTACGATTCACAATTTATAGAATCGAAAATTCGGATATAAAGAAACATCCGTCCGTCCGCATTCCACCATCCTCCATCTGGACTTTTCTCCCAAACTACTGGAACAAAGTTTATGAAACTTGGTTGAAAAATAACATCAAATAGGTCAAGAATGGCCGCGAAAACCGAGAAGTCTAAATATAAAATCATACCTAGATCAGTACCTACTCACGTAATGAGCCACATGTTAAGCGTATTTTCTTTCAGTAGGTAAATTAGTGTTTCACTATATCAAACTATATGAAACTTGTGTTAAAAATCACATTTGGGGTCTATATGGTCTTAGAAGCTCGGCATCAATTTTTATCGACCCTAAAGGCTTGTAGGTACTAAAGGGCTGAACATTTAAAAATACGAGATCTCGAAAATTTTCTAAGTAACAGTAATAATTCTGCTTCCGAGTCTACCTAAAGGTAGCAGAAGCATTATTTTCATTTTCGGAAGAAAAAAAATTTTTGTCTCGAAAATTAAAATTTCTATTCGCATTTTTCGTTTTAGACCATTCTGAACAACTTTGGTTCCGTGTTTGTCTGTAAGTTTTTGTGTGTGGTCGTGAGTCAGCAAACCCTTGTAACAAACTAATTTTCCACAGTTTGCATCAGATTTGAATGCAATTTTCAGGGATGTGCGGGCTAGAGGGCAGACGGTCCCCTATCGGTTTCATTGTTCTTCGACTCAATACCTCACTCTGCGCATGCGCAAACGTAAATTCTACCGAGCATAATTTTCTCACGTCCTATTCGTCCGATCTCGCTCAAATTTGGATGATAGTTGCGGGATGACTGTTTTGCCATCTTATATCAATTTCAGCAAAATTGTATCATTAATAGCTATTGCGCATGCGCCAATATGAAGTCCTTGTAACAAGCTTATTTTCCACAGTTTTCATCAGATTTGAATGCAATTTTCAGGGATGTGCGGGCTAGGGAGTAGACAGACCCCTTTCGGTTTCATTGTTGCCAAATCAATACTTCACTCTGCGCATGCGCGAACGTATATTCTACCAAGCGTCATTTTCTCACGCCCTAGTCGTCCGATATCGCTCAAATTTGGATGATAGTTGGGGGATGACTATTTGACCATCTTATTCAATTTCTACATGATTGTGTCAATAATAGCTACTGCGCATGCGCCAATATGAAGTCCTTGTAACAAGCTTATTTTCCACAGTTTTCATCTGGTCTGGATGCAATTTTCAGGGAATGTGCGGGCTAGGGGGTAGATGATCCCCTATCAGTTTCATTGTTGCCAAATCAATACTCCATTCTGCGCATGTGTGAATTCCAATATGCTCCATTTTTTGACACTCCAGTTGTTCGATTTTGCTTAAATTTGGATGACAGTTGGAAGAAGATAACTTGATTACCTCATATCAATTTCAACACAGCTGTATCATTAATAGCTACTGCGCATGCGTCAATGTGAAATACTTGTAATGAGCTTAATTTCCACAGTTTTCATCCGATTTTGATTAAATTGTTATCGAATGCGCGACCTAGGTTGTAGATGGTCCCGTATCAATTTCATTGTTTTCAACTCATCAGTTCATTCTGCGCTTGCACAGTATCATTTTTTTGGTTTCTTAATTGACCAATCATGACATTTCACGCTACTTCTTGATTTACTCTTTTTCGCTAAGGAATTTTTCAAGATCATTTAAAGTTTTCAATAATCTATGCATTCATGATAGGTAAAAGAGGTAGCTATGTGCCACACCCAACTTGGCTGACTTTATTTTATTTATTTTTTATTTATTTATTTTTTTAAGGAAAATGCGCTAAAAAATAGGTTTGATATTTTTCGAATTAAGAGGTAGTTGAGTCATCTAACAATGTGTAATAGAATCATAGTAACGACATTCACTGGAATTTACATGAGTACCTTCTTAACAACTGATGAAGAACTGAGTCAGCGGCGGTGGGGGAAAAGACGGCCGTGCCTCATCAGAGATTTAGAACTTGCACACTTAGGTACTCAGGTAACATCGCAAAGTGAGAAACCCACCTCCCGCAAATCGCTTGTTGTCACTCATGTAATAGCATTGTCCTGTGGATGCTGCTATACGGTAACAAAAACTTACACCCAACAGCTATTTAACATCAAGGATTCTCAATCAGTTCGTTCGCTATTAGAGCCATATCGATTTTTTTATTGAATTAAATTGCCTTCTCTCTTATTGTACACGGTTGGAGCCCTTGTGGAGGGGTTTGTCATGATAACGTGATGTGGACGAAATTAATTGGAAAAGAGAGTTCCGTTGCCGTGATAGGAAACTCCCCCATGGGAGGTAACTGCAGAAGGTGCTCGTGTATAACTCAGGTGCTCGTTCTAATTACCGTTATTGCTTTTCGACTATTTGAGTGAATGATCTTTGACTGAAAGTTGATGTCATGTCATCATGGAGCGTACATCAATTAACCAAAACTGGTGACAACGCATATTTTCTGTTACAATGTCGACGCTCGGCCATTTTATCAATCGAACAATGAGTGTTACCTACATAGTCATCCATCGAGACGCTAGTCTCGCATTACCAAGCCTGTTCTGTTACCAAGCCTTTAACCCTAGAAAGGTAGCGCTATTCCATAGGCCTTCAAGGGTAGCGTTGAGTAAATTTTACACATTACTAGAAATCACATCTTTTTGTCATTGCAATCGGCTCTAAAATGGTAACATGGGCTCATCTTAGAACAGCAAAGGTAAACACTCACAGAAAATGCTCTATTTTAAAACGTGGATTGGGGAAATAGAGGGGGTAAAGCCGACAAAACGTGTTTTTTTTTTTTTTTTTTTTTTTTCAATATATTTTGTCGACACCACTACAGTTTTCAATCGATTTTCGTGATTCTTACTTGGTTCGATTCCAATTTTAGTCTAGTTGTTCATCAAACCTCGGGAATTTCGGGTTTGCTGTCTTGTGGTGAGGGGGGGGGGGATAATTTCCGATTCTTTCAAGCGTTGCCCAAGCTACAAATCTCGACTGACTTCGTGATTATTATTTTTTCCATCACGAATTCGATATAGTTGTGTCAGGAGTTTCAAATTGTTTTCGTGATTCTTTTTTGTTCAACTATGAATTCAGTATAGCTTTGGATCGTCTATCAGAGTGAAATAGACGTGGGGCGGCACTAGGAGCATCAACCAATTACGCCTAATTCTAAAGAAAGTAGGTACCTATATCAAAGGTTGATATGGTTTAGCAAGTAGGTAAAGTAAGTATACTTATGTGTGAAAGGAAAGAAGCTACCTAGGCGACACGTGGTGCTCTACCCAGTAGTAGGTAAGTAACTCTTCCTAAAATACCATAAATTGCTTGTAAGTTTCTCGAAGGACCACAGCCTAAATACGGCTGAAAATGTGAGTAAAGTAATGAGCAAAGAGGCAAGTGGAATGAGAAGGCATGAATTAGTTCGCTTGTAAAGATACGTATATTGAGAGTAAGTATAAAGTGATTGGGCTCCCTACCTACCTATGTCTATGGCCATAGAAATGTATAAAAAATTGGTGGATACCGTGATGCGAGGTTGAGAAGTTGTGGCGGCGAATAGTCCAGCTCCCAGGGCGAGAATCCAGATCCGAAACGTTGTTTTAAACAGGTAAAGTATCCAGCAGACCCGAGCTCCACAGGGACAAAGGCGGGAGGGGAAGGAAGCAGAACACCACGAAACTTGGGCGACAATTATTCTGGAACCGCTGATTCCTCACTTCTCGAGCTGAGAAGGATTGACACTTCGCGAAAATAGCGGGTTCAACCACTCACAATTTGCTATGGCAAAAAAAAAACTTAGTAGGAGGCCTCCATAGGTGAGTATTTCAACATGGGCAACAGGTTAATGGCGGAGCCCTCTTCTCTTTGTGCTGGTCAGGAATCTACAGTGGAAAAGTAGGTAGGAAACTGGTAGATGTTCCTCAATGTTGGGGAGGTTGGCAGGCGTGAATGCAAAGGTAGCAATATGCAGGTGAGTGCCAATTGCGAAAAGTGACTGCATGATCGAGTGTGTGGTGACGTCACTAAGAAAGAGACGAGAGTGAGATGGTGTCTGGACGATTTCTCAGGCATCCGTGAAAGGTACAAAGTAGGAACTACATTATTAAATAAGGAACAATATTCTACAATACATAATGCATTCGTATATGATGCTAACAATATTATTATTGGACAATTACGTGCAACTTTTGAATGGCGAACGAACTGGTCAGACCTAACAGCTGATTGAACACGTGCAAACCACGCCAGACCCAGTGCATTCCGCAAAGCAGTTGGCACTACTCTTATCAAAGAGTTTGATAATGATGAAGCTGGCCGGTAGTAAACAACTGGGATGTGGGCTGCGGCGTATTCGAAATCACCGAATTTGGGACAGAAATAGTGATGGATTTGAGTATTTTGGTGCAGTGGTAGTAAAGTGATGTGAAGATGGGTGCATTCAGATTGCGATGGTGGTTGGTTTTGTGCTTGGAGTCGTAAATCTTCACGCAGGTAATGCATTTCTGTTCACAGAGTTTCGAATTTCATTATGGGAGGGGGTAATAGTAATGAATTATGATTTTTCAACTAATCCTCTCAGGTTTTCGTGATTCTTTTTTAGTTCAACTACAAATTTGATCTAGTTTTCGAAGGTATATCAGAAGTTTCAAATTTAATTATGGAAGGGGTGAATGGAGGGGGGTAATAGTAATAAATCATAATGTTTTAACTATTCCCGACAGACTTTCGTGATTTCCTTTTTATTATGTGGGATTATGAATTTGGTCTAGTTTTAGAAAATATGTCAGGAATTTTTACTGAACAGCCGAACGAGCAATTTCTCCATCATTGAAGACTCTCCTTAGTCCAGACACAGTCTAAAAATTGGAAAATATGAATTTACCACCCCTACCAAAGGTAAAAGGAGTTGAGAGATTTACTCTTTAACTAGAGGCCGTTAAGGGTATTGTTGAGTAAAATTAGTACATGGAAAAATGCAATCAAAGGTAGCTTTGAGTAAATTTTACTCATGTGTCCTTGGTATTTACTTTGTAGGGTCGATGCACATGATCCAATAGATCCCTCCACCCTGAAGCCAACTTCACCATTGCCTGGGGAAAGAATAGGCAGGAGGTAAGGGCCTGGTCGCATGTCTGGGCTAGGCAAAATTAACAGCAGCTTACGGCGGAGTTAAAATTATTCCCGCTACCTTTCTAGGGTTAAAAAACTCCTGGGACATCAAGATACGAATGAACTCAGGAGCTCTTTCCTGATCTGATCAGCTGAATGAGCTAGATTCCCTCCTGCACATGAGAAAGTTGAAATTTGATAGGGAGACGCATCAAGGAACGAATGGAATGCTAGCTCTATCCTGATCAGCTGAGTTAGCTCTAAATTCTCTCCTTTTTCCCCTAGGAATGTGAAATTTCATAGGGAGGATCTCTAGGACATAAAGAGATGATCAAAACTACAGGTTCAATCCCGATCAGCTATGTGAGCTAAATGCTCCTCTATTAACCCTAGCAATTTGAAATTCGGCAGGAAACCTCTGAGGCATCATGAGACGAACGAGCTGTGAGTCACTTTCCTGGTTAGTTTTGGAAATGCTGAGCTGAGCTCTCTTTGGAAATTTCTGTGTACAGGGTGGATCAGATACTACTCGCCAAAGCTCAGGGATCTATTCTACAACTAATTTGTAAGAAAAAGTGCCTCACAGACCTTTTTTTTAGAGGCTTCGTTTCCGAGTAATTTCACTTTCAAGATTTTTCCCCTGTTTTTGACCTTATGCCATTAAATTGGACATAACCCCCTCAATTTAACGATTAAATTAAAATTTGATGAGACCGTTGAAAAGAGCGTTAAATTTCCTGTCTCCCTGATACCAAAGCTAGAATTTTTGAGCAGCTCCAGTAGCTGAAAAACGCTGCAAATTATTTCACAAAGGTTTATTATTTTTTCAATTGAGTTTGATCGTAGTTTTAGTTGGCTTGCGTACGTCATAAGGCCCGTCCAGACTCCTCGGCGTGTCCTACTTCGAGTTGCCACAACCTATACTTTTATAATTATATACGCATGTTTATATTTCTCGATTTGAGCTCCTATCTATTCAAATAGTTATTGCCTTAATAATATCATTATCTAAGTACGTACGAAAAGTCGAGAGGATATGTTATTAAATATGCGTAGGAAAAGCTTTGGTATTAACACACAAATATGACCTTGAAAAAAAAAAACATATTCATGCCTCGAAGGAACGCCGGCGCCGTACCCACCACAAGGTGCCGCGGCGCCGGCGCCTCCTCTCACTCCACCCCCCCCACTCACCCCCCCCCTCTCCACCCACCGTGACCCCCTGCCAAGCGTGCCAGGCGTGCGCGCGTCGAAAAAGACAATTTTTTGCCCGTTTTTGGCCCATAGCATCTATGCGAGTAAAGCGATCGGGATGGTTAAACGTTAGGACCAACTAGACCCCAAATGGAGTCTATGTGCGAAAGAACGGGTTTTTTAAGTAAATTCTTAGGCCTTTTATGGCCCGGACGGCGGACGGCGAACGGCGGACGGCGGACGGACATTTCAAATTTGGATTCTACGCACCTTGAAACGTAAAGTGACAAAGTTTGAGGGGGTGTTATAAAAATTTTTTGCTACACGATCACATAGGCTTATTATTGGAAATAATAAACCAAAATGAGGTTAATGAGGTCATAATTTTTGAATTAGCCAAAATTTCACTGTTTTGAATCCGCTCATTGACTTTTTTACTGTAGTGCTTCTGAATCCCCATATCTTTCCAACGGTATAATCAATTTTTATTTTACTTTGCTAATTGAAGGAGAAAAGTATGTTTGAATGTTGAAAAACATGGTGTTTTCTAAGAAATCGACGGTTTTTGTAAAAAATGACGATTTAAAAAAATTTGAGTTTGGAGCCCGCTCCTACGTGTTTTTCCACGCTGAATCGAATGGTAACACTTACAGATCTCCCCAAGAGACCCCCCATTACAGAGTTTTACACATTAACTAACAAGTTTTACCCTTGAAAACACATAAAATTGAGTATAGCAAATGAAAAATTCTTGTTTTGGCATCAGGGAGGTAGGAAATTTAACGCTCTTTTCAACGGTGTTATCAAAATTTAATTTATTCATCAAATTGAGTGAATTATGACCATTTTGATGTCAAAAACACGAAAAAATCTTAGAAGTGAAATTACTGGGAAACGAAGCGTGCTGGATGGAATTTACTTACCTATTAAATTATTTATATTATCATTTAATTGAGTGAATTAAAATATTTGTGAACAATGAAACCAATAGAGACGACCATCTACATTCTAACCCCATCATTCGCTGAAAATTTCATCGAAATCGGATGAATACTGTAAAAATTAAGCTTGTTGCAAGGATTTGCGGACACACAACACTAAGACATATCCACCACGCGCACACAGTGGTTTAAAAACGTAAAACGCGAATGGAAATTTCGATTTTGAGGACAAAAGTTTCACTACACAAAAGTGAAAACACTGCTTCTGCTACCTGTTATAGATTGACTCAGATGCTATAAGTACCTACTGATAATTTTGAGTCTCGATCATGTAGACATGAACATCAGACAGTATCAGAGATTTTAAACCAATGGAATTAAACCCTCAACTCGACGTGATCTTCAGTAAATTAATATAGCTATTATTTTATATAAAATAAAATGACGCGTGCCGACGCGAAATCCTTAAATAACGCACGCAGACAATGGAATAAAATAATACGAAGATACCGGCGTATTGACATAAAATCTCTCAATTATGATTTATAGGTGCCTTAGGCGGTATTGGCATGACGTTGATAATGCCGTATTTGCATTATGTAATATTGACCATCTTGAAGAATGCTACAGGTAACATATAAAGTGAGAAACAGTTTCAAACTGTTCTATTTTAGAATAAACGCATTGGAAAAATGAAGTTACTAATTCTTGCCTTTGGCGTTTTAGCTGTTTTTTGTGTCAGTTCGCGTGCTACTCCAGCATTCGTAGGTGAGTGGATCAAACTTTAAATTTTTCAAAATGAAAATATTAATTCTTGTCGCGGTCTTCTATTGACATGGATATATCTATTGGCTGGCCTACGTGAGTATGAAAATTAGCATAGAAAAATGCAACGGTTTTTGACATTTTATGTCTTTGCTAAGGCACATAAACTGAAAAAATGTCACGAAAAAATTCTGATGATTTCCGCTTACAACCGAGTCGTTGCTAGGGAAATGGTACTTCGTCGGTTTTCATCCCACAAAATTCGTTGACCATTCGTTCGAAAGCTCTCGATTTATCCAACCATATTATGTTAACTACTGCGAAGTGCGTGGCCAACAAGCTGAGTTATGAGCATGGTTATTAGAATAATTGTGTACAACATGTTGTGATCATTCTCAATAATTGATATTGTGAACATGATGGCAACCGCTTGTTAATTTCTGATGATTTCATTGAGCTGGTGTTTCGATGATTTGATTCATAGCAGGTGATCCGAATATTGCGAGAACGGTTTGATTTGTGAAGCGGTGGTTAAATCATTTTAATAGGTAATTTCTATATTTTACACTCTAGGAAGCTGTAATTTCGTGTAATTTCATGTAGCCTCTTTAGGACGTTTACCTGACGATGCCCAGGGTCCGGATCAACTGAGTGGCTCTTAGAGCTTGCATACGAGTCTGCAACTAAAGACATAAAATGTCCTAATGTGTTGCAGACTCTTATGCAAGCTTATACAACCTTTTCTTACAATAGTAGCAACCTAAATTTTAATTGACAGTAAATAATTTATGTACACGACTCGCGTGAATACAAAACATTTTTGATTGAGTTTGTGAAAGGGAAATTTAGTTTAAAGAATATTTGTGACCGCTTTGAGGAAAGAATTGATCGCTCCACTACATATTTTTCTATAACCATCACAAAAACTCTGCAATTACACCTTCTCACGGTTGTACTACAAAGAATTTCGATTGATTTTCTCGTCCAACCAATGAGTTACAAGCGAAGTGTAACTCCCTTAGTTTCCATTGCAGGAAAATCGTTCGCCACTTTTTGGAATGCTCTTGTTTTATCACAACATCTCATGATCCCTAAGCCACTGTAGAGTCAAAGAAAGCCGATTTATTACACTAAGTTATAAACTAATATTGCAAAGTAACCATAATGAACTAATAATGTGAAAATAAGGCACTAGGTAGTACATGGAAGGTATACTGTTGAGTGGTAGATACTTGTAAGCAGTAGGTACTAGAATGCATAGACCTCTGATCAGGTGATGAGCTGCTAAAGCAGATGATATCGCACTGTTGGTTCACAAGGGGCTCAACTCAAAAAATGACATTTTTGAGTTATTTACACTGTTAGAACCACCAGAACGAGATCTACATGCAGGTACAAGAGACGTTTTGACAGTACTAACTATTGCCGCTAGAATGCACAAAGAGTCCCTGTTGCATTTTTAGAGTTGGAGGGGATTGATCAAGAACAAGGGGCGCAAGTCAAAAAGGTTTTATGACAGTTTGTAAGTGCCTACCTAGGTGTCCACCCCTTCCAGCTAGAGTTGCTAATTGCATGTGTCCTTTACTTCATTTTAGTTTGTTTATGGTTCATTAATTAATCACTTACCTTCTCTCTTTTGTTTTATTATTTATAATAATGAACCTTAGTATTTTAGTTCGAGTTATGGACTCAGTTGTTGATTTCGAAGTTTTCAGGATAATTTCCATGTACTTCCATGCTCATGGTACTATGCAATGTAAGTCTGAAAAGTGTATTGTGATTTTTCTAGTTCAATATATAGCAGAAAACTGTGATATTTCGTGGTTTAAAAGTCATTAGAATATAGAACTACTAATTTTGTAAAACTTCAATCTTTGAACTAGCAATTTTGTGATCTCATGAGTCATTAGACTGTACAGAATAGGATGTGGATGTTCCATTGTTAAATAAAAAAGTATATAAGTACATTTTTCAAAGATTATTTGTCATGATTTCAGCGTCAATTTAATTTATTACTTAATAAAGCACTGTTTTTCTTCTCCAATTATTGTATGCAAAAGTGGGAAGGGAATGGGCCCAACTCAAAACGACAGCTGGAATGATCAAAATACAATGGGCGCAACTCCAAATTTAATCATTTTTCGGGTATTTGTATTTTTTTTAAAAGTAAAATTGGTTATGAGTCATACAAGACTCATCAAAAGTTCAGTAGTTTTCTCACAAAACGCAAAAATAATTAAAGAGCTAACCTATATAGCAGCGACACAATTGAGGTGAGAAGAATTGCAAAAACTTTGAAAGCGTTTTTACAAAAACTACATTTTTTGAGTTGCGCCCCTTGTGAACCAACAGTACGATATCTATCGTATGAGACGATTGAAATTATTGGCTCATTTCTACTCAGCTGAGTAAGCTAAATTGTCTCCTGTACATCCTAGGATGTTGAGATGTGTAATAGTGAAATTAAAATGCGTTGGTAATCCAATTATCCTGATAAATCTGCAGCTGGTACAGAAGTTAGCTTCATTGAGCGCCACCTGCAGTACGTGGCTGCAGTGAACGATTCCTGAGAATACCCACCGTAATTATGTTATGATAACGTAACGGTAACGGCTGCCGTTTCTTGGTAAGCACCCCTACTTGGCAGTTTGGCCTCGCTCTCAGGATGTGATCACGCCATCATCTATTTTGAGCGCTCCGCCAACATTTCGTCTGCCTTATCTTCTTTCTGACCCTGGTCTGCAACTGTGCGTAAAGAATGATAAATAAGAGACATGACAAACAAATCTTTCGCTATCCTTTGAGAGGATTGGGCCTTCTAAGCTAGTAGGTGTACTAAAAATCTAAATTGCTAGTAAACTGTGTAAATTCCTGGACCTGGATAAATTTTATGTTCCGCTCATAATAGATATAGAAACTGTCGACAATACTTGAGACACAGATAGCTGAGGGTGATTGATTTATGCGACTATACTATTTTTACTCTGATAAATCGCTTTCACGGAATAGATTGAGGATAACGTAATAATCCTAGAATGTAATGCATGTCTTTATTAGTACTTAATCGGGAAGCGGCCCCTAGAGTAGGTAGGTATAAATTTAATGACCTTTATCACCCATTATCAAATTAGTATAAATGGGTGATTCCCAGAAAAAAGCAAATTTTGGCACCCCTTTTGCCCTGTAACCAAAGGTGATTGAAAAATCGAGAAAAATTGTATTTTTCGAGAAAAATTGTATTTTTCCCTTCAGGCATCAAACAATTTTTTGCAGTGCTGAGTTGAGGTCAAACTCATTTTTGTACTTGAATTTTGATTTTCATTCTTCCGCGGTAATGACTTCTGGTTTTTCGCTTTGTCGCTACCGAATGTAGAAAAATGTGTTCCTGCATGAAGTTGAACATATTTTTACCCTCAAAAATTAAAATTTTCACTTGTTTTTTGCATTTTAAAGCTTCTTGATTAATTTAGTTTCCGTGTTTGCCTGACGTCTGTCGGTGCTAATTCCTTAACACGCTTAAAGCTATACTAAATTTTTGTCTGATTTTGATGAAATTGTGCGGGTTAGCTCCTAGAAGGTCCCCTACTAACTTCCTTGCAGGCGAATTAATTGTGGGCATCAAATGCGAATTTCCTACAATGTTGATTTCTTATAGTCGAATGATGATTGACCTGATTTCATTAAAACTCGATGGGAGGAGGGGAGTAGTTGGGTAATATTCTAGGAAATAGGTGTGGGGGATACTGTTATATTAATTTTGCCATAATTGGTTGGGTAATAACTATAGTACATGTGTAAAACTAAAATTGGATGACAAAGGCAAAACTCCAATACTAATGGACCCACCAATTTTGACGAAATTTTCAGGTATTGTGTGGGTTAACCTCTAGTAATCAATTGAATTAAACTAATTTCCCTACAACTATAAACAAAATTGAGGTATTACTCAATTTAAAAAAAAGAACACAATTTTGATCAATCAAACGTCATTACTGCGGAAAAAAATTATTCTTGGTAATGACAACAATAGAAACTTGGTAATGACAAATGGGAATAAAAGTGCTTCCTATAATAACTGGGTTGAAGTAATTGCAAACATGGACCATGTATTTAGACGTGCAGTTGAAGGGTAACAAATTAATTGTGAGAAGAAAATTTGGGAGCAATTGCTTTCTGGGTTAGACACATACGTACGTGGAAATGACAGTAATAAAAATGCTCTACTTACCTTTCTCGTATGTAATATATTATTTGGGGGTGATTTCACCACATTCCCCCCAACCACCTCCTGCCCTATGTCTCTGGTAATGGTTGGCGCGTCTTCGTGCAGCATGCCACTGACGCAGGGAATTTTCCCTTTCAAAATATACCTTTTGGGAAAAGTGCGAGGGACTTTTTTTGTATGTTACGCGGGAATGACTATGTTTTCAGGGACTAAGACTTTTTCCACTCAGAAAACTATAAAAATCGTTTGAAACTTTGTAAACAGCATTTTATCGAGGAAACTCTTCTTTTCGAAAGATCTTCTTTTAGAAAAAGTATCAATTCATGGTTTGATGCCTCTCCAGATGGAGTAATGTTAAAATAAACTCGCTAATTTGATGGAGAGACCTTCCGTGGTAATGACTATTTATATATTCAAGGTGGAGGAAAAGTATTTAAACTTAACCTAAACGGTTTTTTTCTCGGATGTCATGTATCTGAACATCGAGTAGAAAGTATCAATGACAAGAACCATTCTCCTAGGCCAACAGAAATCATGTTCAGATGACGAGACCTGCAATTTGCCCTATTTTTGAGAATCACCCAAATAATTATAGGTAGAAAATACAGAGCTAGCGCAGGCAGCGATAAGATAGTTGTTTCATTGTATTATGCACTTTCCGATACCTATCCAAATGTGCAGAATCCGAAGAAATCATGCTGCATGACTGGAACTTCTTGATTCCATTGAGAAAAAAATGACAAGTGATTGTGGCCGCAAAAGCGCCAATTCTTGTCGGACGGAAGCGCCGGTCCTTATATCCTGCATACTTCATTACTCTTAACTTCTTGCAAAAGGAAGTTATTAGGTTTCACGCCAAACTATTCACGTAATTCTGATCTATTTGTCCATCTAGTCTATATTTTACTGAAAGGATTGTTTTACGATTTTTTTATTTTTGAGATGCGAGCTTGCAAGCATTCAGACCACCAAACTATGCACATCATAGTGATCTATTAATCCAACTAATCTATATTTCAGTAAATCGATTAATTTAGGATTTTTTTTTTTTTCATTTTTGACCACCCAACTATACTCATCATCCTGATCTATTCTTCATACCTAGGTACTTGTTTCGCATGCATCATTCGTCAACGTTAAAAACTACCATCGTAACCACCGGTGCATTCGGTTGAGTTTTCACCATTCTTTAGTTCAAACAACCGGCACTTTTGAAAAGTATTTGAACAATAGACCAGCGCTTTAGGGCAGCAGCCGAAAAATGAGTTCATATTTTATAAAAATATAGATTTCGGTGAAGTAGGTATTGCATTGGCGTTTTTAATTTATCCCCGTTTTTAAAGCTGTGAACAAATAGGAAGCGTCACTTTTGAGCGCATAACTTAGATTTTACTATTGCTATATTAATTTGAAATATCCTTACGTACACAGAAGATGTTGAGCTTCGAGTTGGGAACTACATCGATGACTTGGTCAGGAAGGCCCTTGAGTACATTAGAAGCGAGATGAAGAAGAAAGACCCTTTCCCTGTACCTTCAATGCCAGTACAAACTGTGACTGGTGATGATATAAGGTAATTATTATTATTTTTAATAAAGTAATTTTTTTCTGATACGATTTCGGGATATCAACAGTGTTCACACTCAAAACATATTAGTAAGTAATGCATGCATTACAGGAATAGCTATGACTAGATAGTAAGATATTCAATTTTGGTGAGAATTGAAAAAAAAAGAAAATTTCATGGTTTTTCGGAATTACCCCCTCTCTCCCCCCATTTACCCCTCCACTAACAGTAAATTTAACATCCTGGACTAAATTCTGGACTTGATGAACATTTCCATGGAAGTGGGTAGTTAGTATGAGGCCACAAGAACTTTGAAAAATCGTCAAAAATCGAAGAAGAGAGTTGGAGAGCTGACGATGGTCTCGTTCAATGCCAAATTCCTTCTTCTATAACTTTTTTTTTTCAATTGTCAAAATTGATTTCTTGGGTCGAACAAGCTATTTTTATTCATTTATTTACGGGCTAGTTAGCCCAATAAACAATAAGGAAACTATACATGGAAAATACAGCTAACGAATGAAAATTGAAATTTATACAGAGTTAAAAGTGTTGGTAAAAGAAAAAAAATTAAATCAATACACAAAAGATAATAATATTACCTACCTTTTATTAGGTTGAAAATTTAGAACAATAGGAAATAATGTGGTTTTTAAAAATGGAAAAACTATTGAAAAATAAATTAAGCCAATTATTCTCAGCTGCTATTGAATTTTAATGTTTAGCCATGCGATAAAGGGGGATATTTAACAATTAATTAAACGGGACAAAAGGGACGGAAAATAAATCATTACTTCTTGTGGGATGGATCGGCGTACGAAAATCGAAATAAGATAATAACTGGGGGCTGTCAATTTTTGCAACTGTGTAATTTGAACAAAAATAAAAGATTACCCACAACTCGTCTATCTTGGAGTGATAAAAGACAATACAGTCCCCGGGACTGATCACACGGTCATCAGGTAATCATGGACAACATCATCCTGCCGAACATGTTTTCTAAAAGCAATATAGCGGAGAAATTCATGTACCGACTCAATACGCCTTTTATGTTCTTGGTAGTATGGGGACCAAATCGTACTTCCATACTCCAGATGGGGGCGAATCATAGCATTATAAAGGATTATAATGCTTTTATATTATCAAAATCACGAGTGTTAACGCTTAAGCGATCCCAGTGATCGCATGGCTCGACTACAAATATTATCAACTAGCCGCTCCGGCTCGCTACGCTCGCCTCCACGTCCAGCCGGGGGGCAAGCCCCCCGGACCCCCCATTAAATTGCTCGCTTCGCTCGCAAAGTGTGGCATATAGGGAATGTTGCTCGCTTCGCTCGCAAAGTGACGCATGTATGGAATGTTGCTCGCTTCGCTCGCAAACGGTAAATCCCTAAGGGTAGGTTTAATTCTGTAGGGGATGTTGCTCGCTTCGCTCGCAAACGGTAGATCTCTAAGGGTAGGTTTAACTTCTGTAGGGGATGCTGCTCGCTTGAGGAAGTTATACTGCCCACCCAACTTGGCAGACGTTTTTTTCTGTTGGAAATTCTTACAAACAAATTAAGTCTTATAAAACAACGTGGAACCACAAATATGTTTATTTGGGGATGTTGCTCGCTTCGCTCGCAAGGTATTGCTGTATATGTGTAGGAAAAAATCCGAATTTATTCTGTTGAAATGGCTCTCGCTTCGCTCGCACGGTATACCTGTATAGCTATGTGTACCTGCTCGCAACCTTGTGAAACACCTGAGTCATCGAACCCCAAACACGTCTTCCTAGTGCCTTCTTGCGCCCACGGCACATATAATTTCTCATTTTAATAGCTTCGTCCCGCTTCCCCTCGCAGTTTGACCGAGTTCTCGTCACTTTTTTCGATATCCGATTTCGGATTCAGATTCGGCGGACCCAAAGCTGTATTTCGCCCGCGAAAACCGTTCCGAAAAACGTACCTTTATGGGGTATATTTTGATCGGAAAAAACGTAGTTTTTCGTCGGACTTTTCAAGAAAACACGGTCCGTACTCTCGCATTTTTTTGACGCATTTCCCGATACTTTTTTCGCGATCCGATCGCGCCGTCGTCTTCCTCGTAGGAAAACCTACGAAACCCGTATTTTTCCGGAATTGTCAACGGCCGTTTAGAGGGGTAGGGGAAGCGGGGAAGTCCAAAAAGCGCACATTAACCGGAACTTCGACCCCCCTCCCGCCCTACGGCCCATGGTTCGGGTGGGATTAGAAAATTTTAAATTCGCTTATACACCCTATCGGAAAATCCCAAGAAGATCCCCCCACTCGTAGACTCCCCCCACTCAGCTGTTTGGCCGTGCATAGATACGACAGACAGACAAACGGAGTTTCATTCTTATAATTAGTATAGATATGCTCATTAAAAGATAAACGGCTATCGCACAATACTCCCAGGTCAGATACCTACTGACATTTTACGGCGAAGACTACTATGCATGATGAATGTTAGGGTGTATTCGGAATCTGCGCAAAATTCTCCATAAGAATAGCTCATAAAATGATTTTGTCCACCTAGAGTCGGCTTCTGGCCCCTGTGCGGCGTCCTACTAATAATGGATGACATAAGAATTCACCATTCTGCTATTATAGTAAACCAGTTTTTACCTGGGAAAAAAAGGGTTAAAGTTCTTGCCACCTTATTCACCAATGCTCAGTCCCTGTTGAAAGAGTTCCAGTCACGCAGCATGATCGTATGAGGGAATTTTCGTAAATTATCGTATTGTATAATGTAAAGTTGTATTGAAATTGAGGTTTTTGAGTGCGAAGACATTGTTAAGTATTAATTTTATGGTGAAAAAACTAAGTCCAAATAATCTGCTATTCAAAAGAGAATTTTTCATTTGTATTCCAGTCTTTATCCAGTTTGTAGCTCTTTTAGCGAATTTTTGAAGAAAATTAAGCTATTGCTCTCGCCTCAAAATTTGTGGAATGTGAATTTTTGAAAACATTTTATGCAGAAATCCGTTTCAGGCTATTCTGAATCATATTCTGAAGTTTAACGCATTTTTTTATGTATGTATGTACGTATATATGTATATATGCATGTATGTATGTGTCATTCCAGACGGTAACTGTCCGTAGAATTGTGCTAGAAACTTCAAACAAATTTTAAAATGTTAAGGACACAAAACGAGAGTTCAAGTTCGTTGGCCAGCATGATCGGATTACATCTTCGGGTTGAAATTTTCAAAAATGTAGTCAAAAATTTCAAAATAGCCTGTTTTTTGCGATTTGTTGTGCGAAATAATTTTTTTCAGCATACTAACATGTGGTATATTCGGAATCAGCGTAAAATTTCCTATAAGAATATGTATCAAGTTTTCAAAAATTTCAAAGTTGAAAAATCAGTCAAAAATCGAAATAATGCTGTTCGCTAGTTGTAAATAGCGACTGAAATGTCGAAGATTTCTTCAAAAATTCGCTCATGGGGTCATGCTGCATGACTGGACTTTTTAATGACATTTAAGTACAGTTTTCAGAATAATTTTGTATACAGGGTGGCAGGGGTAAGTGACGAAATTTTTTTTCTGTTAATCTGCATCAAAAACGTAGTAAAATCCCGCCAACCGCATATTTTTATCTCAATCCGTACTCGAGATATGATTTTTTAAAGATTTTTTCAGGAATACCGTGTTTTTTCATATTAAACTAGAATTTCTCCACTTTGCCTCATTTAATTTTAACTTTCAACCTCATTTTCGGTATCTGCATTAAATTTTCTATAAGAATAGTGTACTTGGGTTCTTAAAAAGTACCATCCGAAGACCCTCACATCAGCTCAAACATTGACGATTTTGAAAAATAATATTTCTGAAAATCTTTAAAACTTTACTACTCTTTCAAAAAGAATCCTGGAAACTGGCAAATCACATGAAAACTGCTTCATCTAATACTCTTTCCAATGTTATAATCGATTTTACTTTTATTTTGTTATTTAGGGGAGAAAATTATGTTTTAATGTTAAAAAATGTGAGTTTTTCAATGAAATTGTTGGTTTTCTCGAAAGATGACCCTCGTTGTGTGGATCCTCAGCCATGACAAGTGACCACCTTAACGACTGTCCTCGCCTCGAGGATATCAAGCGAAGCTTTTCTCCTGACGAGACCAATTGGTCAAAAATATCAAAATTGTATTGGGCTGCCAAAACGCTAATGGCCGAAGAGCCGTAAACGCTCGGCGTAGGGAGAAAAAAAAAAAAAAAAAAAAAAATGAACCAACGAGTATGGGGTCGGTTTGTATAAATTTTTTCACGCTGTATCGAATGGTAACATTTGTAGATCTCTCCAACTCCGTTATAGTCGAGTTTTACACTTAAACTCGCAAATGTTTAGTTTGTTTGTTACGCTTAAATGTATGTGTGTCATGGGGTAAAACTAGTAAATTAAAGTGTAAAACTCGATTATGACGTAGTTGGAGAGATCTACAAGTGATTCCATAGACATGTGCAAAAATGTCTAATTCACGAAAGTTTAATTCTTATTGCGAAAGTTTCATTCAGTATGCAGAAGAATTAATTCTAATTGTGAAAGAGTTAATTCAGTTTACAAACCATTTAATTCAAAGAGCGAAAGGTTTAATCATTTACACAAGTATTCATTTAGCAAAAAGTTTAATTTAGTTTGCGAAAGGTTTAATTCATTAGGTTATAATGTATTAGAATTTAGCTGGCTGTAGGTGGATAAAAAATATTATAATTCTAAATTATTTCATGATGCAACTTCATTCTTGGTAATTCTTATTATTGATAAGAATGGTGACATACGTGAAAGTTTTTCCAGTTGTCTATCCCACATTAGCAAAGTGGCAACTGAAGTGAAACCCCCACGCCCTCAGTCCCACTTCTGAAGAGATCACTGAAAGTTGAAGTAGGTGGGTACTTTTTTTGCGGTTTATGAGCCAGGTTGCACAAGGCCCGCCTAAAAATTGCAGTCATATTTCAAGATTATTTACCTCAACGCTCGTGGTAAGAAGAAAGTTCTTCAAGCGTTTTCAAACTTTGGGCACGTTAAAGTGGTTGGTTGAGCGTGAAATATGCGCTTTACCCAGAGGGATGGGAGTGAGAGGAAGGCTTTTCAACCTGAACTGTTTAAACCTTGAAATTTCTCCGTCTTATTATAATGAATTATTGTTCGGAACGTATATTCTTCAACATGTACCATGTAGGAACCAATAACGGGCGGTCCACGGGATAGTCCCGCCATTATTTCCTCTAATTAGAGAGCTCGGCGGAATAAGGGTCTATGTTACATTTACTAAATTTTACAGGAGAGCGAAAAAACTCCTTAGTAACCACACGACCAGAAACTGCAGGATCAAGTGTAACATAGACCCTTGTTCCTTCAATAATAAAAATATGCACTCATTATCTTGCGACCTTAAGGACGAAAAAATTAACAATAAGTACCTACTTACCTATTTTACCAGTATTTATTTTTATTTTTTAACAAAAACAAAAATATTCTTACCTTATCACATTCACTTCGGCACTTCGTACTACACACTCGTTCAGTTCGGGAAGGTAGCTTCACAGGGACTGTTTTTTTGTTTGTTTTTTTCCCCCTGGAAATGTAGGGCTGACCCGAATTTCTCCTTAGCTTCCGAACGTTATCCTGCCACTGTTTGATAAATAACTCGCGATTTTGATTTATTCATCCTGTCCAAGTCATTGTCCGTAAGGGATACCGTCCCGTTCATTTTGATGGGAATATTATACGGTGAATAACTATGTATGACAGAACCAGGTGTGCTAAAGACCACACGGGAGAAGTGTAAACTTCTATGACGATTTTCTGCTAAATATAATAAATATAAAATATATTATGGAAATGATTTTGGTTGCCGAAAAAATCTTGTAAAGACCAATTTCAAAGTATACAAAATTTTTATTCAAACATTATTAAACTTTTCTTACACATAAACTAGTCACAACATTGTTTCTATATTTTCTGTTTACATTATTATTTTATTCTTTATTCATTAACCGTCAACAATAGTGTCATCATTATTACAATCATCTGACGACTCTAGAAAAGAAATTATTGGCTCATGGTAACTGAAATAAGAGATAAATGTTCTTGACTCAATTTTGTGTAGGTAATTTTCTGTTATGGTGCGCGTCTACAATTACTATAAGAAAGATTAACTTCTCAACCAAGTGACAACAAAACAAGCGGCATTGTTTACTATATCCATTTATAACATAAATAAATATAAAACTGCGACATGAATAGAAGTACAAGTAAAGAAATGTGTGATAAATCGAGAGCTTTCCAACGAGTGGAGAACGATTTTTGTCCGGTGAAAAATAAAGAAGTTTAATTTCCCCAGCAACGGCTTGGTTGTACGTGAAAATCAAAAGAAAAAACAGCGTGACGGAAAAAAAACGTGACGGTAAAATCGTATTCACACCCCGCTAAATTTTTCGACGCGGTGCGCCTATAGAAGTTTACACTTCAAAAATCAAAGAAGAAACTATAGATAAACTAAAATAACAACTAAAACGGGTCGAAAGGCATTCGAATTTGAACACAAACCCGTGAAAGATAAAGGCAGAAAACTAAAATATCACCGGCACGGAAGAAAACCCAGGACAGATGAATGGAATTAACTGCGGCACGTAGGAAAAACAAACATAGACCATAGACCCTTGTTCAAAGCGAAAAATAGCCACGATTTTGAGCCGCTGAAGGTCCTTAGCGACAAGCACATATGGAATCGGGGTTTTCGTTTGTATAAACTAATGGAGGAGATCTCAACGAATCGTTTGATACCAATAACTCCAGTTCGGAAAAAATGCAACTCCCCTATTCGGCCGAGCTCTTCAATTGTCGTAGTTAAAAACGTCTGCCAAGTTGGGTGGGAAGTATAGCTTCCTCACATGTTCTAACATGGACGTATAGGTAGAATTAGTTTGAGAACAAAGGACGAGTCGAAATGATTGACTGCAAAATATAACAGTATCAAATACATGTGTATACATATACATGCTAGAATGCAAAATAGGGCTATAATTTATTCACGTTTGCATGTGCGGAAATTGTCCATAGTTCAATCCGCTCAATAATTGAAAATTTCATCAAAATCGATCCATTATTCTAGGGTTGTCATCCAATGTTAGTTTTGCGTATGCGCAATTGTTACCTGTTACATTCAAGAAAATGCGTTAAGATACGAAGGACATCATCCTGGACCAACAACCTCTCGAGCTTGAACGAAATCGGACTAATTGTAGATAAGAAATCGAGGTTTTAAGAAATTTACGTTTGTTCATGTGCACAGACTACTATTATTCCAACGGCAATGAAATTTGTGGGGAACCGTCTGGGAGCTAAAACGAAGATCCCTGAAAATTTCATAAAAATCTGTCGATTATTCTCGGAGTTTTGTCTGTGTCATCAATTTAAGTTTTGCAAATGCGCTATAGTTATTACTCCACTTATATGTTCCATAGGGAATTTCCGTGGAACTGAAACACAACTACCTACCGGGTTTGACCGAAATCGGATCAACAGATGATGAGAAAACGACGTAATAAAAAATTCACGTTTGCGCATGCGCACAGGCCGTGATTGATCCAATGGCATAGAAAATTATAGGAGACAGTCTAGAAGTTAACCCGCACAACTCTATAAATCTCATTAAAACTTCTTCATTAGACTGGGAGTTTTGCTTGTGTCAATCGATATTAGTTTTGTGCATGAAAAATTGTTATTACTCCACTAATTGCGACATACTTTATAAAGGATTGGCTCTATGACCCGATTCGGAAAGAGCTCAGCCTAGATAGGTACGTTACAATCCTGGATCTGATCTACAAAATAAATAAACGATTAAATAATGGAATCGTCTATCGCATTATATCAAATGTGTACCTCATTAAAATATGGGTCAGTAGGTAGGTAGGTGTTGGTACCTACCTATCACGTTCCTCTATAAATACCATAATAATATTGTATAGATCTCTCCGTTAGAACAGATTAATAATACATTTCAGCAAGCTTTAACTCACTCCATTCTCGACTGTACTAGATAAAGACAAGAGCCAACTAATTCTAAATTATTTTGAACAGGTTGGTTGTCACTTTCAACAACTTGATGGTGTCGAACGCGTCGAATTTCATAATCAACAAGATTGACAACAACATTCTTGACTTGTCGGCCAAGTTTGATGTGACTGTGCCAAGCATGCATTTGGAAGGAGGATATCAAGTTTTGGGATCTGTTAAAGGCAAAGCTGTCACCGGTAACGGTAACTTCAAGTAAGTGTCACCAAATAATAGTTATTAAATTTATAATGATAATAATAATGAATAATCATTGTTTTATTTGGAATTACTAGAGCGAGCCCAATTAGCAAATTAATGAAGTAAAATTTCAGTAAGACATAATAAATAATGTAGTGATTAAACATCTTGGTAAGTAACGCATGGATGGATTTTATATAATTTTGGTGAGAGTTAAAACAAGACAACAACATTTCAATGACTTCTCGGCATTACCCTTTCCCCCATTTACCCCATTCCACGACAGTAAGTTTTAAAATAAAATTAATTAAATAAAACTTCCAGCATGAAATTTGAAACTCCTGATAGGCGAATTCAAGGTTGAAAAAAAGGAATCACAAAAATCTGACGAGATTAGTGATTTATTACTATTACCCCCTCCATTCACCCCCTCCAATGATGAAATTGGAAACTCCTGACATACATTTCAAAACTATATCAAATTCGTGATGGAACAAAATAAGAATCACGAAAATCGGTCGAGATTTATAGCTTAGGAAGCGAGAGGCTCGAAAATCGTATATTGAAAGTTTGCTCATACGGTCATGCTGCATGACTGTTTAAAATTCTGTTCCTATGTACCTTGGCAGCCAACACCGAATCACGGAAGAGAACATTCGAAATGAGTTCTCGCTACCTGTTTTTACTCCAAATATTTTAACCCTAACGCTCATAAGATTTCTTAGGTACTTAACTATAATCTTTGGAGTTAGCAAAGTGGTTTGGAGAGGATAGATCTCTACTATTAGAATTCTGTTGTTTATTTCACTTAAGCGGTTAGGTACCTTACTATACTTGCATAAGAATAGGTACTGATTATCGTATTGTACTGATTTTCAGGCTTGACATAGCAAATTTCGAAACTTCAGGATATGTAAAAGCTGGATTCTCAAGTTGGTGGCTCCAAATGACCGAACTGGACATTGACTACACAATTCAAGACCTCAAGGTGAGAAAGAGAAAATAAACTATGGAGAAATCATGAATACGACATTCTAGTATGATTAGATGTAATCTGGAACTTATATTTGTATGCAGGGTGTCTATAATATAATGGAACTGCCATTTATTTCCGTTATTTTCGCTCGTGGAAATGCATTTCATCGGTAACCCAATCTGATCAATGGTGATTGACGTCGTGCTATCCTTTTCTTGGTGTAACTTGATTTCAAAGTGACCATTGCCGAAAATAGGGACATTGGCAGGTAAAAATGGGCGAACTATGGGAAATTACGCTGCTCGATTAGAAAAATTGAAATGTATTGACTGGATAAACTGAAAAATCCTACAAAAAACCTGGATAAGATGTTAATTTGTATGGATAAGAGCGAACAAAAAATAATGCTGTTGGCAAATTTTCGTAAAAAATGAAGCTATTGTAATGGCTCGGAAAATTTCAAAATCAAAATTGTTGATAAATTCCTTCAAGAAAATCCGTTTTGAGGGATTCTGAAAACTATTACTGAAGTTTGCGCGTTTCCATGAGTCCTCCTTAGGATTGAGGTAAAAATTCCATTCTTGCACCAAAAAATTAAGCACTCCAAACGAAATGATGAGTTCATTGGGCAACAATTTTTGAGCACAATAACTTGGTAAAATTTCAAAAAAGTACTAAAAAAATCACTAAAAATTGCTACAAACGGCCAAAAATCGTTTAATTTTTAGCAGAGTTTCAGTCAAAACAAAATGGATAACTATTAACTAGGACATTAAAAATATTCAGCCCAAAATTATGTTGAAAAGCGTACTTAAATTGCATTAATATTTGCGGAAAAATCTATAGAAATCTCTTTTGAATCGCTGAATTTTATTGAGTACATATGAGTTTTGTTGCCATTAAATTGGGTTTTTACAATTTCTTTGCGCTGAAATTTAACACATTATAATGCGATAGGTAATTTAAGAAAATTCGCTGCTACGATCATGTGGCACGACTAGAACTTTTAACTGCCAAATAGAAAATAATGCTGCATTTCAGACTTCTTCTGGAAGCCCCAGAAAGCATTTTTTGAAAGTTTCACGTGGTATTAGTGATTATAGAAACTGTCTCTCAAAGAATGATCGAAATATGATCCGATGTTGGCCACACACATGGCTGCTGTTTCAGTCCAGGAATCGTCCTTATTGACTCAAGAAAGAGTGACGCGCAAGCTTCTATTAATACAGGGTGCGGCAGAGAGGATGGACGGTTTTAAGAAAATCATAAAATAGTTAATTTTTACTCAAAAACAAATTTATTAATGCAATTAGGTTCGCAAGGAAATAGCATTTGAGACAGTCAAGTGTGAAAAATCACATCAGGTATGTGGTGACCGAAATTATTGATGTAGTGCTGGAGGCGTTCTTGGGCGTTATCACCAACATAGCTCTCTCAACTTGGGCGACTTCCACACGAATTGTGTCCTTCGATTCGTCCAGAGTTCGGGGCTTGTTCTCGTATACTCCAGCCTTGAGGTGTCCCTATAAGAAAAAATCGCATATGGATAAATCTGTGGACCGACGAGGCCAAATGAACATCGCTAAACCTGGAAATAAGGCGACCAGGGTAGAGAGGGCGAATATCGTCCATTGATGCTCTGGCTGTGTGGGCGGTTGCCCCATCCTGCTGGAACCACACACGTCGGGTTGGAACACGTCGCCGTCGTAATTCAGGGAAAAAGAAGTTGGTGATCATTACGACGTAGCGTTATGTTGGAGAGAGTCTACGCGAACTTCCAAGAACGCCTACAGCATTGCATCAACAATTTCGGCCACCACATGCCTGATGTGATTTTTCACGCTTGACTGTCTCAAATGCTATTTCCTTGCGAACCTGATTGCATCAATAAATTTGTTTTTGAGTAAAAATTAATTATTTTATGCTTTTTTTTAAACCATCCGTCCTCTCTGCTGCACCCTGTATAACATTGTTTTTTTCTTAAGGTTTAAGCCGCATCAGAAGGGTCATTAGCGGCATTGAACAAGGTGTCTTAAGGGACGCTGGAAGTGGCACGATTCTAAGGGGAGCCTTGCTGCCATCCTTCACTAAAAAGGAGCGCCATCATGGACTCCACTGGCATATCGGAGAGGGGGAAAAATGAGGGGTGCAGTGATGACCACTGTTTAGCCCCTCAAGTGGATTAAAAAAAACCAAAAATAAAATAATACAACTAAGACTAATGTATAGGCTAATAACTACATACATGCTACTATATACAATCAGCAAAAAGTGAAATAAAACTATCACTATGTAAATATATCACAGATCAGATATCACAGTTCGTAGTAGAGCTCAGGGGCTCTCAGGTACAACAACAGGGATCGAACCTTGTCTGGTCCGGATAATACATCAACCCACACAGGGGGCTGATGCTGGACTCGGAGGTCCACCAGGGCTGGGCAGTCCTCCAGAAAGTGGCGGATGGACAGATCAACCCCACACTTTCCACACACAACATCTCGAGCTTCTGCACTAAAGCGGCCTCTAGACGTGCAATATTATTGCGCAAACCGGGTTGCACAATATATTGATGGCAGCCCCTAGATGCTCAATGTTATTGCACAGTGTTTACGTTAGTGCAAAAAGTTGTACCGAGAGATGGTGGCATTGACGGTTGGGCAATATATTGTGCAGTCAGACACTCAGACGTACAACTACATAGTGCAAATAGTACCCATCAGGTTTCCATAAGGTCAACATGGAATTAAGTGACAGTGAATTGTGTTACGTGTTGATTACTGTGGCTGCAAGTGCGAAAAAAAGAAAAAATAAAGGATCTAAAAAAGGGAGAAAATGGGCCAAGCAATTGTTCATTGATAGGGAGAAGTACACTCACGAAACATTACTCAATGAACTGAGAGTGATTGAACAAAATGATTTCCGAAACTTTTTACGAATGAATGGAGAATATTTGATGAACTCCTCGCTTTGGTTACTCCTGAATTGGTAAAACGGACACTGTCATGCGCGAAGCAATTCCTGCAAGCCAGTGTCTGATGACACTGCCAGGTGCAGCCAGGTTGCGCAATGCTGCCATCAGACGGCTCAATCTTTTCCAGTTTGTGCAATATATTTTAAACTTTTGGTCAATCACGCAATATATTGCACAATCATTCAATCTCGCCCTCACACGATCAATTATATTGCACAATCCAGATTATTAAATACCACGTGCCACAATTTGGGTCTACATTTTTGCGGGGTTTCTCGCGCGGAATGCACGACAAAAAAAAAAAAAAAAAAAAAAATTCAAACTTATGAAATTTTGCTTATGATCCCAATCTGCATTAAAAAATGGGGGTTTCCTTCTCAAAAACCAAAGTTAATGCACGGATCACGCATTTTTGCGCATGCACGAAACTGCGAAAATAACGGGAAATAATTGCTGGTTCATTAAATTTCAGGCACCCTGTATTTACCTATATTTATATATTATTTGATGTCTTTGACAGAAGCATGATGATTATTGACATTTGCGACTTCTTGTTTTTCAGTTCACGGAGACCGGCCTCGTAGTGCAAGGCCTGACCCAGGACCAGATTCAAGCTCTTTTCAGTCAATCCTTCTTGGAATATTTCAAGAACAATGAGAAATACGTGTGTTCGCAGGTGTCTACTTACGTTAAAGGGATTGCGAACGGTATTATGAAGGGAAAGAATTTGAAACAGCTGCTGGATTGGCTTGAAAGCGTGATTCACGGCAATGTAATTTAGAATAATAATTAATACTTTCTGTTCATGAACTAAGTATATTTTGTCAACCACACTACCAGAATATTATACCTGTGATTATTGTTTTCCTAACTGTCACCGATTTCGATATCCAACCGTGTCATTAATTACAATTTAAATAAATTCTCTAATATGTAGGTGGTAAATTAACCTAATATGTATTCATTTAATTACTAAGGGGTTGCCCTTCGTATTTTCCTGGTCTGATACCATGGAAATTGAACTGTTTTTGATTTTCGCTAAGTACCAACCATAATAGGGAAGATAAAATTAGTGCAAGATATTGTTCTTTCTTTAGTAGTTTGATTTTTAGCGAATTTCTGCAGAATATGAAGCTATTACAATGATTCCTAAATTTGTAATAATTTTCAGAAATTTCTTCATTGAAATCCGTTTTGGGTCATTCCAAACGACAATTTTTTTGGGACGTCCCTCTAAAGCTACGTTTTATAAAGCAAGGCTTCGTAAATAAGAGGGACGCCTGTTAGAATTGATCCAGGGGCTGTGGGGCAACCCAAGCCTGAGAACAAAAATAACTGAAAACGAATCCGTTCCAGAATATTCTAAGAAAATCCTATGGGGGAAAAATACCAAAGGGATATTGTGTATGAATGTGACAAATTTTGTCGACCCTCAGTGTTCTAGTTTCACGGCGGAAGTGTATGCTGGAAGTGCGGAAGTGTGCGTTTTTGTGTATGTTCGAACTCCTAAGAAATCCTACTTCAACGGCATACTTTATCACTCTTATATTTCATAGATAGGTATACCCATGACAAAGGACACCAAGAGTGATGTTTAAGCTGTTTAATGAGTATCACCACTGCACGCTGATTCATTGCGGCGTGAAAAGTCTTCGGCTCTCCTGTAACTATTCTACGGTCTTTGGAATACATTGTTTCAGAATTTGAGAATATAGGGAGTTTAGGTGTAGCAATATTCTCGGACTCTCTTAGCTCCCTTACTCTTATAAAAGGTGGACCACGAAGAGCTCGCGATCCATTGATAGGCAGCATATTAACTAAATTGTTAGAACTTGATACATTAGGAACATCAGTCCACTTTGTATGGATTAAGGCGCACTGTGGGATAGGATATAATGGAAAGGTGGATAAGTTAGCCAAAGAAGGGTGAATGAACGGCAGGTGTACTGATTTAAGAATACCCAAGGAGGATTTGTACCCCTCCATAAATAGGCACCACCGCAAGCAGTCGTTTGATTTGTATAGCGTCCAGTAAGGGCCTATTCTATAAAAATATTGATTCTATACCACCCAGTGTACATACATTGGTTTAAGGAATTTTCGAGAAGAGAATTGATAGTATTGATGAACAGACTCCGTTCTAATTATGGGCTGTGTTCATATTTTAATCACACAGTATGGTATCCTGAATACACCAGTATGTCAAGCATGTGAAGATGAAGAAGGAACAGAGCACATGGTGATGCTGTGCCTGCATGCAGTGCTGAACGTAAAAAGTTGTTCGAAGATGTTACCTTCTACTTAGATCACTCGTTCAATTATTTACAATTATCAAGGAATGTCAACACTTATGCTTTAATTTATGAATTTTTCCATACCTTAAAAGTTTATGTTTGAGGTAAGCTAAGCCTGCTTGTAAACTATTGTACATACACGTGTGAATAAGTAATTAGGAAATATTGTACGTTATAATGTATGGCAAAATGTATAACTGTACAATGCCAAAAAAAGTCGACGCTGCCCAGGCCATAATTCACAGCCTATTTTCAAGATTCTTTCTTTTTTTTCGATCCCAATATTAGTCTAGTTATGCAACAAACCTCGGAAATTTTGAATTTGCTGACAGGAAGGGGTAATGGCCGAACATTCAATGCGCTGCTATTCTCAACCAATTACAATTAGCTAAAATATTCTCAACCAATTTACGTGATTCTTTTGACATTTCATGTCTTTGCTATGGCACACAACCAAATTTTCGTTATGTCACGTTACGTTACGTAACGAAATATGCTCAATAATTCTTGATGATTTCCGCTTACAACCGAGTCGTTGCTAGGGAAATGGTCCTACTTCGTTTTTCATCGCACAAAATTAGTTGACCATTCGTTCGAAAGCTCTCGATTTATCCAACCACATTATGTTAACTACTGCGAAGTGCGTGGCCAACAAGCTGAGTTATGAGCATGGTTATTTGAATAATTGAGTTCACTCAGGTGATCATTCTCAACAAATGATATTGTGAACATGATTGCAACTGCTTGTTAATTTTCTGATGATTTCATTGAGCTGGTGTTTCGATGATTTGATTCATAGCAGGTGATCCGAATATTGCGAGAACGGTTTGATTTGTGAAGCGGTGGTTAAATCATTTTACTAGGTAATTTCTATGCTTTACACTCTAGGAAGCTGTAATTTCGTATGTAGCCTCTTTAGGACATTTACTTGACGATGCCCAGGGTCCGGATCAGCTGAGTGGCTCTTAGAGCTTGCATGAGAGTCTGCAATACATACGAGTCTGCAACTAAAGACATAAAATGTCCCAATGTGTTGCAGACTCGTATGCAAGCGTTTCTTATGATTTGGTTTACGTTTCAAGATGCGTAGAATCCAGAAATCGAATGTCAAAAATCCTTCCGTTTGTAAAGATACTCAAATGTAATTTGATCCGTTTTCGAATCCATTCTGCCCGCATTTCCCAGCGGTTTTGTTGAAGAAGTTGGAATCATTTCTAGTCTACTTTGAATTGAGATTGGGAAATTCCACACTTCACTTCAAAATAAACTTTATAGGTATATCACAGTAAATTTTCTCTTCTTTCTCACTAAACTTTTGTTTGATCCCGATTTCGGTCTATTTATGCAACAAACCTCGGAAATTTTGAATTTGCTGAAAGGAGGGGGTGACAGCCGAACATTCAATGCGCTGCTATTCTCAACCTACAATAATTCTCAACCAATTACAATTACAACCAGCAAAAATTCTCAACCGATTTCCGTGATTCTTTTTTGTCTGATCCCGATTTCGGTCTAATTGTGCAACAAACATTGGGAACTTCTGATTCGGCATCACGGAAGGGGTACGAACTAAATCACTCGCGACGAAGTTGTGGAAACCCCTTTCAAAACGGGAGTTAGTGAAAAGCGTTGTCTATTTCCACGAAAAATAAAGAGTTACAATGTTAAATCGATTTCGACGGTTAGGCCATCATCAGTAACAAACAATAACTGAATACACATTAGAATCTAATCATGTTTGTTACTGATGATGGCCTAACCGTCGAAATCGATTTAACATTGTAACTCTTTATTTTTCTTGGAAATAGACAACGTTTTTCACTAACTTCCGTTTTGACGGAGGGGGTAATACCCGACCCTAATAAGCGCTGCCCAAGCTACATTCATAACCGATCTACGTGATTCTTTATTTTATTCGATCCCAATATTAGTCTAGTTACGCAACAAACCTCGGAAATTTTGAATTTGCTGACAGGAGGGGTAATAGCCGAACATTCAATGCGTTGCTATTCTCAACCTACAATAATTCTCAACCAATCACAATTACAACCAGCTAAAATTCTCAACCAATTTTCGTGATTCTCTTTTGTTTGATCCCGATTACGGTCTAGTTGTGCAACAAACATTGGGAATTTAGAATTTGGCATCACGGGGGGGTAATACCCGATCCTAATAAGCGCTCCCCAAGCTGCATACTTAACCGATTTACGTGATTCTTTCTTTTATTTGATCCCAATATTAGTCTAGTTATGCAACGAACCTCGAAAATTTTGAATTTGCTGACAGGAGAGGGTAATAGCCGAACATTCAATGCACTCCTATTCTCAACCTGCAATAATTCTCAACCAATTACAACCAGCTAAAATTCTCTACCAATTTTCGTGATTTTTTTTTGTTTGATTCCGATTTCGGTCTAGTTAAGCAACAAAAT
This sequence comes from Adelphocoris suturalis, assembly GCA_030762985.1. NCBI lineage: Eukaryota > Metazoa > Arthropoda > Insecta > Hemiptera > Miridae > Adelphocoris > Adelphocoris suturalis. The sequence goes on from CM061042.1 coordinate 133,750,668, forward strand.
TGGGAATTTAGGATTTGACATCACGGAAGGGGTAATACCCGATCCTAATAAGCGCTGCCCAAGCTACATTCTTAACCGATTTACGTGATTCTTTCTTTTGTTCGATCCCAATATTGGCCTAATTATGCAACCAACCTCGGAAATTTTGAATTTGCTGACAGGAGGGGGTAATAGCCGAACATTCAATGCGTTGCTATTCTCATCCTACAATAATTCTCAACCAATTACAAGTACAACCAGCTAAAATTTTCTCAACCGATATTCGTGATTCTTTTTTGTTTGATCCCGATTTCGGTCTAGTTGTGCAACAAACATTGGAAATTTCTGATTCGGCCTCACGGAGGGGGTAATACCCGATCCTAATAAGCACTGCCCAAGCTACATTCTTAACCGATTTACGTGATTCTTTCTTTTGTTCGATCCCAATATTGGCCTAATTATGCAACCAACCTCGGAAATTTTGAATTTGCTGACAGGAGGGGGTAATAGCCGAACATTCAATGCGCTGCTATTCTCAACCAATTACAATTACAACCAGCTAAAATATTCTCAACCAATTTTCGTGATTCTTTGTTTTGTTTTTGATCCCGATTTTGGTCAAGTTGTACAACAAACATTGGAAATTTCTGATTTGGCATCACGGATTGGGTAATACCCGATCCTAATAAACGCTGCCCTAGCAACATTCCTAACCGATTTTCGTGATTCATTCTTTTGTTCGATCCCAATTTTCATCTAATTGTGCAAAAAACCTTGAAAATCCTGGATTTTGACATGGTGGAGGGAGTTATAGTCGATCCTTTCAGGCGCTCCCCAAGCTACGATTCTCAACCGATTTTCGTAATTATTTTTTGTTCAATTAGGAATCCGGGGTCCAGTTATGCAAAAAAACCCTTAGGAGTTCCAAATTTATTATCAGAGGGGTGAATGGAGGGGGTGATTCCAATAAATCATTGTCGGTAAGTTTAGATGGGCGAAAAATCTTGGATTTCATTATTTTCCGGTTTCGCTCGAAGTATTTGATCCCTCCCTGGATCCATTCTCAGTAAAATTAAATAATTGCATACTGATGGGGTGGTTAGATACCAATATGTCAAGATATTTTCAATTTCAGTTCATACATTATTATGGTTGAGAGAGAGAGAGAGAGAGAGAAGGGGTTGCTTGTTGCTTACTTATTATTAATAATAATAGAAAGGAAGAAAGAGCGTTCATTTTGGATAACAATATTGTGGATAAACAGGGAGACGACCTGGTTCGGGACGAATGCGCCAAAATAGCAAGCCTCGCATGGAACGGTGTTGTCACAGAACCAGTTCTTCGTGAAAGTGCTGATGGCAGCCCCGGTTTGGTGGCAGACATGAAGGTTCAAGGTGTGTGGGACCGTGAGAGACCTGCGTTTTTTGATACCCGCGTTATAAACGCTGACGCAGTCTCTTACACTTCCATGGACTGGCCAACCATCTCTCGCCATGCTGCCCAAGCCAAGCATGCAAAATACGACAGAATAGCCGAAGATATGAGAGGGTCTTTCACGCCACTCGTAATTTCATGCGATGGAGCATTGCATGAAGAGTATGACGCTTTTCTCAAGAATGCCTCCCTACGCCTTGCCAACAAATGGTCCAAATCCTACGCTCAAGTGATGATGTGGACGCGAGTGAAAACTCAATTCTCCGTCCATCGAGCGGTGTCCATGAGGCTAAGAGGCCCAAGGAAACAAGTCCGAGGACTCGGACTGGAGGACGGAGCAGCAATTTGGCTCCCACAAGACTAACTCCTCACACATTTACGCTCGCAAAAAAAAAAAAAAAAAAAAAAAAAACCCTTTGGCATAAATCAATTTCAATTTTTGGCAAACTTTTGGCATACCAATTTGAACTTTTGGCAACTCATTTTGAACTTTCGGCAATCCATTTCGTTTCGACAACTACTGGAGTCCTTTTCCACCTTCATTCCTTCTAAAATGTTCAATAAAGTGTTTTCTCTCTCTCATTTTAATAAAAAATAAAAAAAAAAATATTGTGGATAATATATAATGTTATAATGTTTATTTTCCATAGGAACAATTATTGTTCCCACCTTGTGGATAAAAGTTTCTTACTTTAGAAAGATTACTAAATAAAGGTTTAAAAAAATATCAATATACCGATATATATGTAACAATCAATCAATATACCGATATCAATATACACATACATGTAAACGTATACAAGATAAAATATATAATAACAAAATGAGGGAAAAAAAATCAATGAAAACGAGAGAGAGGAAAAAGGGGGAGGGAGTAAAGGAGAGAAATAGAGCGTGACGGGGGGGGGGATAATTATTGTAGAAGTTAGAATGCTTCGTAAGCAAATGGCGCTCGACTGCTGTCCTGAAGACAACCAATGAAGGGAAATCGATCGATTCATAGACAAACTAAAGTGACGTAGGACTCCCATGTTGTGGAACCTATTGGAACCACCTGGTGGAAATAATTAGGCAATGCAGGTTGAGTGTTTGGCTCTAAAATTGAAGGAAAGCCCCTGGACATTAAGGTATGTAAAAATATCCATCCCTAAGAGACGATCTTGATTTAAGTAGAAACGTGTCCACGAGATTTCTAACTTAAAACATATCGGACACAAACATTGAAGAGGGTTGGCAAATGCCTAACACTGTTAAAATCCAAATACCAAATGTATAATGGTCAATAGTAAATAAAATAGGGAAGAAGTGTTTTGAATAATTTCAGCCTAACGTGGAATACAGTGCAATATGCCAGCTTACGAAGAAAATGAAATGAAGAAAATATGGCTCTGGACAATGTGGTAATGTGATCACTCCATGTGATGGTAGAATTAAAAACAACCCCCAGATTTTCAACAGACTTACTGAATGCAATAGGGTTTCCACAGATGAGCAAAGGAGGTAAAGGCCCGATAACTTCCTTCCTAAATATCACATTGACCGGGTTTTAGCAGGGTTAAGGATCAATCCATTGGCGACACACCAGTTAGTTATTGACAGCCTAGTTAGTTATTGATCTCTATTAATTTCGTCTATATAGGCAATGAAGTTTACAAATTTGGCAGTAATCAGCATATAAGTGGTGAAAACTGTACTTTTGGCATATCATTAATAGTGAGAATATGAAAGGTCCCAGCACGCTAATTGGAAGTTTCTTGGAACGAACCTGATTTAAACTTGCCGATTGAGTACGTCCACGCAAGAAAGATTCCAAAATTCATGTTAGGTTATAATGGAAAAGGTACATCCAGTTAGACCAAATCTATTCTCTATTCTCCCTGACGTCCCTGTAATGCATCCGTTACCAATAGGGAGTTTTTGCAACTCTGAGTCGTAGTCGAGTGGGAGGAACTACGAATAGAAATGGAGCATTGCGCATTCGTTGTACGAATAGAAAAATCCTATTCGAAGCTCAAGGGAAGCCGAGTACAGCTCCGAATACGCATGTAACCTTCCATGACGATAACCTATAATGCTATACTCCATTTTTTTTTCTTATTTCAATGTGGCATGACATGGACATCGTAATTTTCAAAAAAAAGTTCCATTCATGCAGCTTGATCGTATGAGCGAATTTTCATAAACTATCTATCGTACTATAGTATGTTAAATTGCATTGAAATTGGAGCAATTTTAGTTGACAGAAATGGTTAAAAACCGATTTTATGGCAAAAAACTTATTCTAAATAAAATTCCACTGATTCAAAAGGGATTTTTGATTTTTAAATTTGTTTGCAGTTTTTATAGATATTTTAGCAAATTTTAATGACATGGTTTGAGTAAAATTCTGCAAAAAAATAGAAATTTAACGATTTTTGGCCGTTTTTAGCCATTTTTAGTGATTTTTTGGGTACATTTTTCGAAATTTGACCAATTTAATGTGCTCAAAAATTGTTGTCCAACGAACTCATCCTTTCTTTTGAAATGCTTGATTTTTTGGCGAAAGAACGAAGTTTTTATCTCAATTCTATCGAGAGTTATCATCTGGAATGACACACACACACACACACACACACACACACACACACACACACACACACACACACACACACACACACACACACACACATATATATATATATATATATATATATATATATATATATATATATATACATATATATATATATATATATATGTGTGTGTGTGTGTGTATATATATATATACATATGATATAAAAAAGCGTTAAAATCCAGGAATCATTTCAGAATGCCTCAAAACAGATTTCGATGAAGAAAATTTTTGAAAATTTTTATTTTAAAATTTTTGGAGCCATTGCAATAGCTTTATTTTCTAAGAAAATTCGCTAAAAGGTGATTGGTTTGTAGGATTAATCCTCACTTAAATTATGCTGATACCTTACAATGGATTCTAAAGCTTCACGATCTACCATCAGTCCGATTTTGTTCGAGGGTATTTAGGTACAAGTCTCAGGATGTCATCCTTTAATTTTGTTGAAATAGGTAATCATTACACATGCCAAACCTGAAATTGGTTGTTATAGACGAAGCTCCGATACTGATAGATCGATTATGATGAAATGGGTAGGGATTGTGTCACTTAACAGAGAAGATAGACACAGACAGAAACTGCTGTCTTCGCCTTTTGTCGCGAATTAGCAGGTATCCACTTTCTTCAAAAATGGTTCGTTATTTTCAATAATAAAACGTAATTGTCCAAGGGTAACAAGAGCAAAATATCGTACATATATAGGTAATAGGTACAGGTGGGTACCTACATATTTATAATATAGTTACATCTTGAGCATTGATTATGTTGAAGTTCCCGAAAGAGATTCTCCTAACCCAAGGCGAATTTTCAATGTTGCCTTTACAACTACCCTTCCAAGTTCCCTTCCAACCACATCTATTTCTAGTGAAAAAATTAAACTGCATAGGTAGATAAAGTTGTAGCTAATTTAATAGGTACTTCTTCCATAATGAAAGAAAAAGAATACATCACACGTTAATTAAGTATTCGGGTACAATTCTCAGGATGGCATCCTACTAATTTTGTTGAAATAGGTAACCATTGCACCTGCCCGTACCTGAAATTGGTTGGTACATACGAGGCTACGATTTATAGATCGATTTATATGAAATGGGTAGGGAATGTGCCACATTATAGATAAAATAGACACAGACAGAAACGGCTGTATTCGCCCTTTGTCGTGTATTAGCAGATATCAACATCTTCAATAGGGTGAAAAAATGTAAAATCTTATCAAGGGAAAAAAGTGTAAAATATCGTACATATGTAGGTAATGGGTACAGCAGGTAGGTAGGTACATGATTATAACATAGGTATGTACATCTTGATTGTTGATCATGTTGAAGTTCTCGATGAGATTCTCCTACCCCAAGGCGAATCTCGATGTTGCCTTAACAAACTACCTACCCTTCCAAGTTCCCTTCCTTCTTCTACTACATCTATTTCTAGTGAAAAAATTAAACCACAGGTAAACTTGTTGCTAATTTGTACTTCTACCTTCATGAAAGAATTCATTAAACGTTAGGTATCAATGATTTGGGCTTAATTATGGAGATTTGGAGTAGTGTAGTCACGTTAGTGTGACTTTTGAATCGTTTCATTCAATCGTACAACGATTCCCTATTCGTACAGTACGACTCAGTGGTTAGCTTCTGGTTTGCTTGCGCTCGAAAAACCTCTATTCGTACGACGACTCAGATAGAAAAACTGCAAAAACTCCCTAATATGTTTTCTTGCTGTGCTGTACTGCATTGCGCTACCCCACCTGTGTCACGCTGCTCAATGTGAGCCTTAGCTTAGAGTCAGATGTAATGCACCTACCTACAAACATTTGAATCAAACTTACTTATAAGTAGAGACGAGATTTTACATATTTTGCATATTCAGTTTTTAGGCTCTGAATGTTCATAGGAATCCCTTTTGGGGAGTTTTAAGCGGTTTGCAACCATTTAAACGCAATTAAATTTCACATATTTTTGCATATTTGGTACCAAAAAGCATATTTTTAGGTTTTCGAATATTTTTCGAATATTTGGATAGTTTCAAGGGAAAAAAAATCGCCGGGAAATTATTTTTGTGAAACTGCTGGATGCTTCCTGTGAACTAAGAATAGCTGCATTGCATACCTCCCTAATTTACATGAATATCTATCAGACCCCTCGTACCATCTAAATCTCGCCTGCCTCAACCATTAGGTATGTGAAAGGTGGCAAGTAGGAATGTCCTGTAAATCCCCTAACAATGCCTGGGCCAAGGCCAAAAATTAATTAGGGACACTGACCTGGGAAAAACCTAAAATCAAATTCAAATCCTCAAATTCCTGCCTATTGTATCAAGTGAAGTGGAAAGATCTTTCTCAATGCTGAAGAACGTTTTAACCGACAAAAGACGGAACTTAACATTGGAAAACCTGGAAAAAATGTTGGTAATTGTATGCAGTGTGACGTAAAAATGTATTATTCTCACGAAGTCGATTGTCTTTTTTCATGTATGTATTTAAACGAATTACATATTTCATGCCGTATTTCATGCCATATATTATTTTCATTGTATAATGAAACTCAAATAAGAAATGAAACAGTGTCTTGCCTTGACTTATTTATTCATAGAAACACATTATAAAAACACGTTTTCCGGCGCCGAGACAATAAAATCGTAAACTTTTATTGTCATTATGGTAAAAAAAGAGAATATTTTCACCCTTGAAAAAGAATATATTCGCATAGAAAGAATATATTGAAGAATATATTGGCCTTAAAAAACGCATAAATGAATGCATAAACGGGCTCGAATTTTAGCATATCGATCTCGTCTCTACTTATAAGATCAGAAGGAAAAGGTTAGTTATCGGGAAGGAAAAAAAATGTCTAGACATAAATTATAAACCATATGTATTTTTCAACGTTACTTTTTCATATCAAATACTTTCTTCTTAATGGTTAAAATAACGACATAAAACCTGAGCTATCACTACATTAATATCTCACAGGATCCTTAGTTTCTGAACATTTGAAATCAGTTCTGTGATTAACATTATGTGACGTCTTCCCACGTGGAATTCATCAACAAGTGATAAATCTATCTTACTTAAACCATTCTAATAGAATTCAACAAGGAGGATAAAATTGATCATTTTCAAACAAACTTAGCAACAAAGACAAATTACTAATGAGACTGGTAGTTAAGTTTTAGAAACGGGGGGTGGAAATTAGGAATATTCAGAGACAGTTGTCACGATTATAAAAAATACATGAATTACAGTAGGTACTAGTTAAGTACTCGGGAGCAATCATGACCTATAGATGTTACTAATTAAGAGATAATTTTATTAATTTTGTTATTCGTTATCTTGTTTTACATAATAACTTGTTTGGTAAGGTAGTGGATAAATCAATAAATTTCACCGGAACTTCACACTAAGTTGTATGTACCTATTCGAAAGAGGCAATGTAGATAGGTAATAATAAAGGAAATTGATCCGATAATGAGATAGAGTAATGTTATCGCTACGGGTGAATGACTCCCCTAGTTAACAAAACTACGATTCGCCCCACTCCGCGTATATTGATTTACGCACTACAGAAAGTACTAGTATACTCTAAATCCATAATTCAGTAGCAGTTCGAAGTAGTGAACCATTACATGACATATAAGAAAAATGAATCTTCGTAAAACTCAAATGTCAATTCATTCAAATAATCAGAAAGCGGGTTTTGACGCTTATGGTAACCTGGAAAAAAGTTAGGATATAACAGTTTGATAATAGACGACATTTGGGGTATCTGATAACGTTATAGCTTATAAGTCAAAATATTTACAAAAATATACAAGCTGAACAGAACCATCCAAATACTCTAAGACTTGTCGACGTTTTTTTCGGGCTCCAAGAGAATTATTTGCCTCTAAAGTGAAAAATAAAAGATGCTACGTCAAAGCAAGTTGACGTTAATTTCGTAATGTTTCTACACGGGAAACATCTTGACTTGACGGTTCAACCGTTTTCATAATTGAAACATTCACAATAATTAATTGGGGTGAGAGAGAAATGTTATTTCGGGGGAACGGAATTTGGAAGTAGCGATTCCGTGCAAAATTCAAAGGAAAGAAAAACAAGAAATAAAGCTCCTTAGACAGATCTCATTTGTGCAAATGAAGAGAGTAAAAGAGCAATAAAACGGTGCTTCCGCGCTTAAAGGAAAATAAGCAGTTTAGTTTCTTAATTATGCCAAAGCGCTAAACAGGTGTGACCTCCCAGAGGCTGAGACTTAAGTGCACAACAAACAGGTTGATGTAAACATCAACCAAATGTTCCAAGGTATTAATGAGCTGATAATCGTTAACATTTTGAATAGAAATGCATTGAGCACAAAATCAATATAAAAATTTATATCACATAGATGTAAGCATAGCAAAAAAAAGTATATGACCTACGAATGAATTTGGCTCGAAGCCATGCGTGCCATGAATGATTCAAACGATTGATTAGAATTACTGCAATATATTCTCATATACTTTCAAATCACTAAAAATCTACCCCTTGAAAGGTCTATAGACTTTATGGTCGTAATTAAAGGTGGTTATGACTCCACTAAATTCTAGCAGGTAGCCGTTTATAACGATAACTCGATTACTAAGTCATATAGATTACCTCTAATCTTCTTTATTTGCTACATACTACGATGAATTTAAAAATGTGTTTTCAGTCTAAGGCGAATTAAAATACATAATTTAGGCACTTAGTAGTAACACTTCCTTTTATTGTTTTCAAGATCGACTGACAAATTACATAAGTAAATAGGCTCAATATTCAAGGCAAAAATTGAAATATCGCGAAATAAAATAATTATAATTCAAACACCGGGCGACCAGAAATATGTTTTAGAGCAATTTTTAATTTTTCGTTCCATTTTCTTAATGTTCGGTTTGTTAATTTTCATTAAGTTTTTAAAGACACTTGATTCTTGATTCTAAGATTCTCGAGGCACTTAGGCACTTCATCAGGCAAATATATCAGGCACTTATGTATATTTGATAGTTGAAAAATGCAGACATTTACCGAAAAAAAAGCAAGCGCATAATTTTTAAAATATTTTAGCACCAAGAATGATAATACATTCTTACCACTCAATTGGTACTTCTGACATGGAGAAAGCCGATTTGATTTCATCCTAGATGAAGTCATCTTAGCATACATTTTTAATGAAAATTTCGGATCTTGCTGGAGGAGTGGGGAGGGGGTGCGCGACAACGAATAACAATCAGTCAAATATTCGTTGGAACTGTGTGCGTACAGCGCAGGTACCTACTTAGTCAGAGCAACACGTAAATAAGCAGCAGTAACAACTACATAGAAAATCATCGGTTTTCATAACTTTGGTTAATCTTTAGTGGTCGTTGGGCTGGTATGGAAGGCTGGCATTGTGTTTTTTTAACGCGTTTCTAATTGAGCTTAGTGCTACCGTTTACAAGAGACATTCAAGTAGCTTGAGGAGCTGCAATCGATGATTTCTGTAGAAATCGTAGTAAAAAGGTACTTAATATTATTAGATGATCAAGTAGCTTGAGGAGCTGCAATCGATGATTTCTCCTTTAGAACCAACGCACCCTATAGTGGACATGAACTTTCTAGGGCTCCAGCAGCCATGTACATCAATCATTCTCGAATCTTCTTTTTTCCCTGTGTCTGTCATGGAGTCCCAATGACCCTGAGTGCGTTGAAGGTTGAAAACCACCACCACAGAACCTTCCCAGGACTTTTGAAACCTCCATGTCAACCTTGTCACGCTGTCGCGCAGAGGTAAGTGCCGGTTATCGCTAATATTTTCCATAATTTATGCCTTAAATCAATCTAAAATTGTTGTAATTTGCTATTCAGATGTTATTTGATGTGCCAGGACTAAAAGTTTCCCGCAGTTCATTGTTAATGCTGAGCAGGGGCTCGATAAAATCAATGTCCCCTATAGTGGACATTGGTTCTTGGCTGAGCCAAGTTTTCCCTCATCTTAGCATAACTACCTCCTACTGTAAATTAAATTTTCACTTGATTTTTTCGTTTTCTTTCCAGAAAAACGCCAATTTGACTTGATTAGCAATGAAGACAATGATCTCATTGAGCGGAGGCTCGATGATGACGATGAAGTAGGTCTGCCTGACTTTCTCAACGTCCCTGAAGGAGAATGATACAACATGTTGTACAACATGGGAATGGGAGGTGTCGACCTTCTCGATCAGCTCATAAGCCTTTACAGAACATTCATCAGATCCAGAAAATGGACCCTCAGAATGATCTCTCACAAGCTTCAATTTGGCTGTTGTCAACACTCATCTCGAATACAGAAAGGATTGTGAGAACCTAAATATCCCGACTAAAAAGGTCATGGACCTTTTGAAATTTCGGATGAATCTTGCTGACGAGCTCGTCAGATACTGTGAACCAGTAATAACAAAACGTGGAACACCTAGTTCATCTCAAGCTTCAGACGAAGGGACCCCAGAACAAAACGCGAAAGAGAAGTACAAAAAGGTGAAGTGTGCAGAAATCCGTCCTTCCAACATTGTTAGGTGGGACCAAGTCGGACACTTTTCAAGGTTTTCTAACAAGGTACAATCAAAAGTGAGGTGTAAATTTGAAGGGTGCAAGGGGAAGACAGACGTTTTCTGTGTAAAATGTCGAGTACATCTTTGCCAGGTGAGTGGGCGGAATTATTTTCATGACTTCCACATCCCCTAGAGTAGAGTACTCCTCACGACGTTCTCATTTTGACGTTGTTAAGTTTTTTTAAACAATTCCGCCTCATTGCCTGGCAAAAACAAGATCTGAATACATGTACGCTTCATTTATAAATCAAAAAATTATAATTTTAAAATAATATTATTATCATTATGATAATAAAATTATTATTCGTTTCAAAAGTCGATTTTTATTTCCAATTCCTGCTCCGCAATTTTCAAGATCATGTTGAGAAATTCAATCAGATATTTTAGATAAAAATAATGTGTACCAATTTTGAAAGGCAAATATGAAAGGAAAAGCCAAACATGCACGAATTTTTCTGAGGTTGGTGGTTGTCGAACGCAGCTCAACCAAGAACCAATGTCCACTATAGGTGACATTGCATAACTCTTGAATGGGTGGACCAAATTGGACCAAATTTGAACCTCGACACCCTTGGACTAGTAGGAAGTCATGTGCCAAGTTTTATTTTATTTTTTTGGCTCAATAGAAAAAAATCGGTTCTGAAGGGGTTAATATGATGATCTTCATTCGGTTACGACAGCACAGTTTCAAACAAACCTGGATACCATAAGGATATTATTATAGTTGCCTGATACAGGAGCAATTTTCAAATTTAATGGTTGTACACGTATCCATTGATTATAGTAGATAGTTGAAAATTCGCTTATTTTCACATTTTTACCAGTAATAAATCAATATGTGACCTAATCGGTTATTGAATTTTTTATAATAATTGTATTCCTGTCAATTGTAGAATTTTGTAATGCTAAACAAAGCAACTAAGCTTGCTTTTTCTTCTACGAGGAATCATAATAAGCCAACCATTCGATAATTAGATTATCTCACATCTGATTAATAACAGTTGAAAAAAAAAAAGTTGTTTTTAAGCTCATAAATGGACTATCAACATATTGAAACTGCAAATAAAAACGGTCCCCTAAAGAAAACAACTATACGAACATCTTTATTACACATGAATTGACAGCCAGATGTCAATGTTAACCCACAGGTAGATTGCGGTAAGTAGGTCGTTTCTCCTATTAAATACACTTAGTGGTTTTTTTAATCGATTAAAATTTACGAAAGAATCATTCACGAATTAATAAAATCATAAATACTACCAATCCGGTTGAGAGTGCGACATCGCAGTGATAGCGATAAGCTCAATTTCATTCGAAATAATAAAATGCCCGCCTATCACATTCTCAAACCACTAAAAATTGATTCTTCAGCAGCTATTCTAACTAAAAACTTTGGTTAATAACACTTATATCTAGCAAACTAAATCAACTATACTTTGCAATTTACTGAAGAAAACGTATAGGCGGTTTCTCCGGACGAGGATATTACTACCTATGCGCTGGGAGTGGGGGCAAAAAAAAAAAAATGTTCTGTACATCTTCAGAATCCCTTATAACCCCAGAAAAACAAATCATGAGAGAAACGCGTTGTCTCGGGGGCAGACGGAAAAATTGTCTACGTCGCCCTTCAACTTTATTCGCGACATTTACAGCACTTGGAAGGAGAGGGGGAAAAGGAGGTTTTTCAGTGGTGCAAGTACTGCAAATGGCCTTCCGCCCCGGTGAATATGACGTCGACCCAAATTCTCATAGCTTCGGGCGACGGGGCGATGAGGAAGTAGCTCCGCGAGCTGCTTTTCACGACGAACGTCGCCGACGGGTTGGGGGATTTGTGAGGGTTGGCGTGATCCACGTAGACCTCTTCGATTGCCTGGAAAAAAATAAAATAAAAATGGAAATAATCGACACATGATACCATAACGATCATTCCTTTCACAGTGTTGACTCTTGGCACAAGATAGATGAAATGATTTATTGACATGACAGAAATAATAATGGCAATAATACACTTATTATATACAGGAAATTAAACACACCATTATTTATGATAGTATTGTCAACTTATTGTCGGTAATGGGCAAGCCCGTGCTGCCGACAAGAGTCGGAACTCAGCTCAAAAGCAGTTCAACAAAGGACGATTCCTCAAAATACAATAAAAAGAAAAAAGAAAATGTTTCTATAAAAACTAAAGTAGGTACATAATTGGAATGCAACGCGGAACCAGGTTATTTTGTTACATAGGTACTAGCCATAATATTTTCTAAGGGGATGTAACCAACTGAAATCAACCAAGAGTATACAAGCTTTTTGTATCCATCTTGGTTACTATTGAAAGGTGATTTTAGAACTCCAGGTAAAGGTTTGTGCACTACATGTATTAAATAATTGATTCGACGGTAACGAAATCAGGGTAGCCCCCAAATGGAAATTTGAAATTTCTCTGTCATTTTCCCTGACCGAACTTCAGACTCCCCTGACAAAAAAATATCAACATCAAATGATCTGTATTTTGTCATTTTTACGAATTTTCAAAGACAAATTGAGCTATTTAGATGGCTTAAAATTTAAAAATTGGGAGGAAGGGGGGAGGGAACCTCCTACAAATCCATTTCATACATCTATATATATATAAAATCTATCTGGTTCTATTGAAATATAGGTAAATTAATTAATGAAAGAAATTTTCACAAATATAAAGAATGAAGAGAAAATTCTGATATTTCGCTGATTAAGCTTGGTCACAGAAAAAATATGAATGGGCATTGTTTGCATGACGATGCTTGTTAAGAGTCTTGTTGCTTCGTTGTTTGTTACCTGCATTCATGGATTAGGAAGGTTATGATTTTCATCCTGATGCTTTCATTCAGTCGTTGATATTGAGACCAGGTGGACGGTTTGCATGCACCCAAGATGGTCCTGTGAGCTTTCGATGAGTGCTTTGGGGTGAAGGTGCTGAAAATTATGCCGAAAAGTAATGATAGACTTCTGCAACAGTCAGAACGAGCTCACAGGACCATCTTGGGTGCAAACCGCCCACCTGGTCTGGATATTAACGACTGAATGAAAGCATCAGGATGAAAATCATAATCTTCCTAACCCACGAATGCAGGCAACAAGACTCTTAACAAGCATCGTCATGCAAACTATGCCCATTCATATTTTTTCCTGTGATCAAGCTTAATTAGCGAAATATCAGAATTTTCTCTTTATTATTATATTTGTGAAATTATCTCTTTCATCCATCAATTTATATACCTATATATACACTTAAATTGGACACAAACTATTCACAAAGGAATTCATAAATTTCAAAATTTTTTTTATCAACGTTTCGCATTTTGCGTTATCAAGACTGTTGGGATCTGGGTGAAACTCATCTTCTTAGCAATTTGTGTCATGTTGCTTAATGCAGTGGAGTGTCCATGATGCCATCTCCATGATGGTCACGCTGGTAAACATCACTACTTTCCCGGAGGTACAATATGAGCAAAAAATGTGGGAAAATTTAGAGTTGAGATGGTTTAGATTTTTGATGGAAGCTTTTGAGTTAGAGATTGAAATTTAACAAGAGGCCTGAAATGAATTAATTTAAAAAATGAGATGGCTTTTGGGGGGAATCAGCCCCGTACGTTCAGTCCAGGCGGAGTGAGGCCACCCAGTAATGGTGGAGAAGTGGATTTTCCTCTTGCAGACGTTTCAGTACACGGGCCCTAAAGCACTCATTGAAATTGAGTTCATATAGAGCTGCATGACGATTAACAAACTGATCCCCCACTCTGTTGGTTGTGGAGCGATGGTTGTTCATCCGCTCATTTAATTTTGTGGCTTTGCCTGCATAAATACCATTGCATTGTGTGCAGAGCAGTTGGTATATGCACATTCTACTTTGGCAGTAAGCTGTGCCTTCAACTCTGTAGGTTAGTGGCGTACATATATATATATATATATATATATATATATATATATATATATATATATATATATATATGGTGTATTCCCAGAAACCCCCTTAAAATACGGCTTAAAAAATTCGTTCCTTCTTGGCAGAAAGACTTCGACTTGGCAGAGGTCGAGTTCGTTGGCCAGCCCGATCGCCAAATTCAAATTTGGAATTTGTGTCTCAAAAAATTCAAAAAAATCAATTTTTTGACAATATTTGGGTTTTGACAATTGTTGGGCATGTGGGGTGTCACAGTCGAAGTATTTTTCAGCGCTGATTCGATTACGACCACTCCCAGATCTCCAAGATTCACAAATAAGTGAGAAAAATAGATTTTTAGGTGAAAAATGCCCATGTATCTGCGTGTTACTCTTTGAACAGTTTAACCACCACTCTTGATAATTATTTTTGACATTCGGATAACCCACCTATGAAATAATATGTAGTATGATAAAGTAGACTGTTGAAGTTCGATTGTTTAGGAGTTAGAATATACCTAAGAACGCTGCGAATTATTACACAAAGTTTTCATTTAAAAAAAATCCCTGACATAAGCAGGAGCCTTTTTTTCCCTTCCCATTCATTCACCTGCTAATCCACGATCTTAGAACTAAAGTGGGGAGCCATCCTCCCAAAATGGTGGTGGAAGGGGAGGGGCGCAGGGCAGCCAACGGTGGGGAGCTAAAACTCCGTTTTGTTTGAAAAATCGCTCCTTCGCGGGTTTTTTCAAATCATTTCCTTTAAAAATTCACCGCAACATCGTGTGCACACGAGAGCTGTAGTAGTAAACAGTCTTCTACTACGACCTACAATAATGTTACTCAATCTTTCCCAAAGGTAAGTTGAGTTCTCAATTCTATTCTACTCTACTCTAAAAGGCTACATCATTGGTTTCAGAAAGCATATGCTAGGTAGTTTTAATCCTAAATGTGGAATTTAGTACTTTTAGTGAATCACAGCAAAAATACGTCTGCAGTTATTTTGTATTTAATAAAACGATCTGAGCGAGACCTTTCCAAAAATATGCTGTATGATTGAAAGGTATGTGACCAGTAATAATCCCCTTGAAATTCATTTACACGGTGACGTCAAGACAACCGCCCGCCAGGGGGGAACCCTCACGCGTGATCTTCCTACCCATTTATTAGCCACACTAATCGGTCTTTTGAGTTGAAAATTAGTACATGGGGGTTTTCAAGTGCTCTGAATTCAAATCTGAAGTAAAAAGTGTGAAATTCCAACACATGAAGGTACCCCATTAACATGATATTATTAGCTTTGCCACTTTAATACTTGGATCAGTACTGTTCATAATAAATTTGTGAATCATGGTAATGCAGATATTGCATTCCAATAACTATTCTATCAACATACCTAAATACTGATGGATGTGGCACATAGCTTCCTTGTATTCGTAACATGAATTGTATAAGCGATTGAAATATTCTAAATAATCTTAAAGTATGAACGAAATTACCTAGTAACCCATGAAAATTTCATCGGAGTCATGCAGATGAATCAAAACAGGAGGCTTCAGTTCGACTGAGTTACATCAGCTCTAGGAAAAGATTAAAACCAACCACGGTATTCGTTCAAAATCGGACAACAACGAGAATCCCCACAATGTGGAAAATGTGGACATCCAGATGGATCTCTACGTCATCTGATAATGGATTGTCCAGACCTTGAACGGGAGAGACACTTTTTGTTTACTATTTTAGCCACGAAAACAAATGTAAATTTGGAATAGGTGTACCTATTTTATCATCAAGGAATATGATAATTTATAAAGAACTTTTTAAATTTATGTTAAATTCTAGTATTATTATATAAAAGAAAATTGTTTTACTTACTGCAAGTTTTGAATTGTAAATAAGAATATGTATGGCTGTATACAGAACGCAATGCTAAATAAATAAATAAAAAAAAAATATAAAAAAAAGATTTAAAAAAAGCTAAGGACCATTACAAAAAGAGCCCCACCCCAATGGCATGTGTTTTAGTGTTTTATGTTGAGGATAGTGGATTGTTTGGTAGTTGAATGTACAAATGAACAAAAAGTTGGTTACAACTTGCGGGCAAATACTCGTCTCTCGGAACCAACTTTCAAGTGGCGGTTAGAAAACAAAAGTTGATGTATTACCAACAAATGATTCGACGAATGGGAACACAACTCGAGGGAAATGAGGGAGCGAGAAAATTATGAGAGCTAAGGAAATATGAATCACTTACTTGGAAATACGCTCCTCCTCTCTGCTTGGATTCGGTGCGATCGAGATAGTAGGTTAACGTGTGGGTGACCCGATCGAAGACGAACCACCTCTTATTCCATCTTGTGTGGAACCTGCATAAAAACCCAATAGAGGAATAAATCAATAAATGTTACCTATTCTCACATTCGCAGAAAAAATAAGTTAACGAACAATGTTGCTAGTAGATGTAACGGTTAATACGAATATATTTGATCTGCAGCCGACATTTTAGTTTTCTTCTTATTTTTTTATAACTGTTTAAATATAGTTCGTCCATTAATTTGTATGGCTGCATATATAAATGTGTGCGAATTTGGTCATTTGGGAGTTATGAATTTTTATTTGTAATTTGGCTTGTTTGTTTTTGACTATAGTTATGCACTTATGTGTGATGGCAAATAATTCTATCTATCTATATAAAAAGGTTTACGAATAGATTCAACTACTATACACGAAGGTTTATTGATTTGGCTATTATATTTAAATATTATACGTATAGGTTTAACGTTTATCAAGATTATGGGTTTTATCAAGATTATCCAATTTTTTAAGCCAGAATACGTAATCATTAATAAATTATTTCCAGCGTCAAATAAAGAGAAAGAATCTCAAAAATCCGTTGACAATTATTGTGGCCTGGGCAGCGTCGACAAAATTTGTCATATACACACGTACTCACACACGCACGCTCATACACATACACTTACGTCCCTTTGAACTGATGTCTGATAGTCCTGGCTTTGTTAACAAAAGGGAAGCCTATTGAAATTGATCCAGGGAGGAGTGGTGGACAACCCAAGCACGAGAAAAAAATTAAATAAAAATAAATAACTATGTTCGGGTTGCTCCTCACTCCCCTGGATCAATTCTAATAGGCGTCCCTCTTGGAACGAAGCTTTGCTTATTGGACAAACCTCCAGAGGGACGTCCTAAAAAGGGGTGTATGTTAGTGGAGTCTAAAATGGTGAATGAGAGAAAGGAAAACAAAGGGAGATTATCTATCGACCCTTTCATCAGTCGTTAGTCCTGTGAGCGTTATATAGTGAACAGTCATCCTGTTTTGAATAAGGAATATAACAAGTAGAGGTGGGCAGAGTTTGTGTCTCCATGACTGGATGTAAACGATTTAGGAAGATTAAGCACCAGTTCCAGTATTGGTTAAAAGTTTTTTATTGGCGATGTTTCGGCCTCTGACTGTAGGCTCTGTTCATGCTTATAACAACAAGAGTTTACATGGTATACTTATAATATAGTGGGCGTGATCTAGTATTATCTAGGTAGTTTATAACCAAGGAATGAATGAACTGTTTCTTATAAGGTAGTTTTTGACATGTGTTGACTTATGTATCTAATTTACTTACCAAATTATATGCACAATAGCTCCTCAACCGATCCAACCAAAACAAAATGGCTACTCAACGGATGTGTTTTCTGTAATATATACCTGTGTAGTACCTGTACATATAATTTGGTAAGTAAATTAGATACATAAGTCAGCACACGTCAAAAACTACCTTATAATACTATTAGTATACCAGAAACAGTTTATTAATTCCTTGGTTATAAACTACATAGATAATACTAGACCACGCCCACTATATTATAAGTATACCATGTAAACTCTTGTTGTTATAGGCATGAATAGAGCCTACAGTCAGAGGCCGAAATGTCGCCAATAAAAAACTTTTAACCTACACTGGAACTGGTGCTTTATCTTCCCAAAAGGAATATAACTTTCACTAGAATGAGAATGTTCAAACGTCAAAATTTCACCATGCATGAACAAATAATTTCGCGCCATTTTTACATATACAGGCTAGAAAATTACCTGGAGCCCATTTTATGGAGGTATCCTCTGCATGAACTAGAATCGATTGAGACGTGAGGGCAGAGATCCACTTGGTGGCCAGCAGTCTCGATGTGAGATCGGAGATCGAGAGTTTCTCCTCTGATAGGAAGATATCTGGTCAGAGGTCTCTGTAACAATAAAGAAAATGTAAAATGTCTCGGGTTTCTCGAGGGTTGGTCACTGAAAAGTCTATATTCTAGGCCGACGTTTCGAAATATTTATATTTCATCTTCAGGTCTTGGAAAACTGTATTTGGACGCTTATTTCATATCCTCGTCATAGAGCCTCGTCGTAGGTAGCTATCTACTTAAACAACATCTTTTGGTATACTGAGAAAACATTATTTAAGTTATACTGAACAGAGACTAAAATTCAAGTTATAAGAGGTGTATAACAGCAACATGGACGAAAATACTAACACAGGTGAAATCGAATTTGACTCTCTCAGATCGAATTTTCCAATTAAGAGGAGTCAATACTTGATCGCTATACATAAGGCTTCAATACTTTACATAACTGGGTAAAAATGATATCATCGGAAACCAATTCATCAAATGGGACCCCTAATCGGCTAATGTACATCCTATTTCAGAGTAGGTATAAGAAAATCGCCTTGCAATTCACAAGCCGTGTTACGACCTTTATTCAATTATAACGACTTCGAGGTGCGTTAGAAAGTATATTCGTAAACTGTATTTGTATGCTTATTTCATATCCTCGTCATAGAGCGTTAGTAGGTAGCTATCTACTCAAACAATATCTTTGGGTATACTGAGAAAACTGAGAAAAAACTTTGGGGTATACTGAGAAAACATTATTTAAGTTATACTGAACAGAGACTAAAATTTAAGTTATAAGAGGTGTATAACAGCAACGTGGACGAAAATACTATCACAGGTCAAATCGAATTTGACTCTCTCAGATCGAATTTTCCAATTAAGAGGAGTCTGAGAAAACTGAGAAAAAACTGTGGGGTATGGGGTATACTGAGAAAACATTATCCAAGTTATACTGAATAGGGACTAAAATTCAAGTTATAAAAGGTGTATAACAGCAACGTGGACGAAAATACTATCACAGGTCAAATCGAATTTGACTCTCTCAGATCGAATTTTCCATTCAAGAGGAGTCAATACTTGATTTCTATACATAATGATTCAATACTGTACATGACTGTGTGCTAGGGTGCCCGATATTTTGAAAAAGGTGGAATTTGATGACCTCCACCCGAAATTTGGTTTAAAATGTAAAAAAAAAATTACCCCTGAATTTATTCAGATTTTTTGCATAACAAAAACCTACGCCGGTAGCTCGATTTTGGTTTTTGTAATACGCTTTTTTTGCCAATAGCAGACTTTTGAATATAACTTTTACAAACTTCTTTGTAAAATTGTGAAACTTCGTACTCTAACATATTCGGGGTCGCTGAACTCGAATATGCAGTCAAAATAAGTCGACAGCAACAACTTTTGACAGTTTGGAATCTCAAAATCGTCAAAATCATGTCAAAAAATTACAATTTTTCAAAATTCATTGTAAAATTATGAAAATTTGTTTTATTATGTTTTTTGAGTCGCTGAACTCGAATTTGCTCTCAAAAAATCAAAATTCTAACAGAAATACGTAAAAATACGAATCTTGAAAAATAGTCATTTTTTTATGATTTTGACGATTTTGAGATTCCAGACTATCAAAAGTTGTTGCTGTCAACTTGTTCGACATCATATTCGAGTTCAGCGACCCCGAAAAACGTAAAATTACAATTTTGTATACGAAGTTTCACAATTTTACAAAGAAGTTTGTAAAAGTTATACTCAAAAGTCTGATAATGGCACACAAAAAAGCGTATTTCAAAAACCAAAATCGAGGCTATCGGCGTAGGTTTTTGTTATGCAAAAAATCTGAAAAAATTCAGGGGTAATTTTTTTGACATTTTAAACCAAATTTCGGGTGGAGGTCATCAAAATTCTACCTTTCTCAAAATAGTGGGCACCCTACTGGGTACAAATGATATCATCGGATACCAATTCATCAAATGGGACACCTAATCGGCTAATGTACTTCCTATTCCAGAATAAGAAAATCGCCTTGCGATTCACAAGCCGTGTTACGACCTTTATTCAATAATTACGACTTCGAGGTGCGTTAGATACTCGTATACTGGTATTTTCATTCGCAGTAGTTCATTATAGTTCTGCTTATAATTAACAAACCCTTGAAATCCCTAACTAAATATTTATCTGGAAGATTGGTTTTGTTTATTTATTTATTTATTTTTAAGCGAATTGATGTGGAAAATATAGCTATTGCATTGGTTTCTGTAGCAGAGTATTATTTATAAATTAACTGTCATAAACACACGATAATACTCGCGATAATTTATATTTATAAATGCACACGAAATACATTCCAGAAAAAATCGTGAGAACATATTCTGCTGTTCAACTGGAACTTGTTTTATAGAATTTTCGATTTTTAGAGCATTTTCTCAAAAAATGAAGCTATTTCAACGGCTCCCAAAATTTTAAAATTATATTTTTTCAAAATTGTCTTCATGGAAATCTGGTTTGAAGCATTTTGAAACGACTCCCGATGTTATTAACCTTTTCATATACATGTATGTATAACCTTTTCATGTATATGTATGTATAACCTTTTTGTATGTATAACCTTTTCATGTACATGTAGGTACATATACGTAATGTATGTCATTCCAGGCGATAACTCTCAATAGGTTTGAGTGAAAATCCGTTTTCACAACAAAAAATGCCAAAATGAAGCATTAAAAAAAAAAAAAAAAAAAAAAAAAAAAAAAAAAAAAAAAAAACAGGATGAGTTGGACAGCACTTTGTGAGCACAATAAATTGGTAAAATTGCTAAAAAAATGGAAAAAACTGCAAAGAATCGTTAAATTTATATTTATTAGCGGAATATTACTTTTAAAAAAACTATTTAAGAACTAGGTTCAACATTAAAAAAAAAAAGTATGCAGAAAATTAAGCTCACAAATGTACTTAAATTTCATAAAAAAGCCTATGCTCCATTTTATCACTCCCTAGTCGTTCAATTTCACTAAAATTTGGATGATTGTATGATTAATAGCTACTGCATGAGCCAATTTGAAATCCTAGTGACGAACTTAATTTACACAGTTTTCAACCGATTTTGATTAAATTGTCAAACAATAGGGTTGGTAGCCTTTCCATTTGTGTGGTGAAGGTGGTTGTGAGGGGATGAGCGAATTTTAGGCTGCTTTTCTCATAATTTATTCAATTACTCCTAGCGCTTTCGCCCTAATGGGCCTCATCAGGGAGCTATAATATACAAAGAGACAACAGGCATGTTGTAATTTCTATGATACTTATATGGTATGTTATAGTTTAAATTGTTTGATAGCTATGAAGTAGTTATATAGTTATTATGTACCTGTTAGTTAAATTGTATCATAATTACTTAGAGGTAAACATAGCAGGAATCAGTCGCCAAAGGTGGGACAGTATTGTGGGATAGTCAACTTACTTTAAGATAACATGTTGTTGTAGTAATTCGTTTATTCATTCTATGTCTATAGGTTTACTTTGGTATCCTGTAATGAGAAATATAATATAAGTATGGTATGAGTAGAAGTGCAATCAGCTTAACTTAGTTTTTTATACAGTTGTTTAAGTTTGTACTCACCGTTTCTTGGGGAGTATGTCGCAAAGGGCTTGAAATATTAATAATCATTACTATATAGTAACCTATAGACATAGAATGAATAAACGAATTACTACAACAACATGTTATCTTAAAGTAAGTTGACTATCCCACAATACCACCTTTGGCGACTGATTCCTACTATGTTTACTTCTAAAGCCTAGTACGCACAGGGATTCTTTGTTCGGACTCTTTGTCGCAGAGCTGCGTCTCGGACTCATTTTCTTGCACCCGGGACGCTCCGCGACATTGAGTCTTGCATCTCGTGTGTTGCGTTTTAGTATTATTTGAGTCCCATACGGAATGGGATTCTTTACACATTGTCGCGCAACATTGAGTCAGTGCGTACGTGAATATCGAACAAAGTGGGCCTCTCACTGGTGTATTTTCGTTGTTATCGCTTTGTAGTTATCGTTGTTATGCTTCTAGCTAAAAACGGGTAAAAATTGTAATTTTTTTTTTTTTTTTTTTTTTTAATAGCAGAATTTTAGTCAAAAGAACTTTATTAACAATAAACTAGAAAAACAAGAAATTTGTGCTGAAAAAATTAGGTACTTAAATTTCATTAATATTTGTCAATAATGGATAAAAACAGCTAAAAAAAAGCTAAAAATCAAAAATAGCTTCATTTTTTTTCGAAAAATTTGCTAAAACATTTTTTGAATTGCCGAAAATTATTTAGGACAAGTTTATTTGCCACAAAATCGGTAGTGAACATTTCTTCCTAGTTAAAATCCTACATTTTCAAAACAATTTAACAAAATATAGGTACTAAGATGATTTACGAAAATCCGCACATACGATCATGCTGCATGACTGGAACTTTTTACTAACTTATTAAGTCGTCTTTTAAAATCGATTTTACATCAAATAGCTGGATTATCCAATTAACGCTGTTTTCAACGGTGGTCATATTTTTGATTTTACAGTGATCTCAAGTGGATTTGTGGTCGTTTGAAGGTAGAAAACATATCTTAAAAATGAAATTACTCAGAAAAACAAATCATTAAAATAAATCTCTAACAAGTACTTTCGATCAGAAATGAGCTCTAGAATTGACCCATGAAGCACCATTACACCCTTCTTAGTGGTTGGCGCATATGGGCTATCTAATGCAGATATAATAAAACATCATGTAATAATTTTTTGCCTTCTTCTTCCAGTCTTCTAAACAGTTTGCTTCAGTTCAGGTCACACTCTCATCTCTACTCTAGACATTCTTGGAACCTCTTCCCCCCTTGTCTATGATGTACTGCAGGCTGCAGCAGCTTTGTGGCCCCTCCACAAAAGATGATAATGGCCTCACGATATGGAAAAAACCGTTAAAAAACCGAGTGTTAATGAAGGGTCCACGCATCCACCAACGCGGTGGCTCTTTTTTAGTAGCATTTTTTTTTTTACTCCGTAGAGCTAAGTAAAGTGCTACTGCAATCCCCGAAAGCGCGACCTCGTTCGACATGGCTCAGGTTCAAACTAGATGCGTACACGATTTGCAGAGCGACAATGTCGCGGGGCAAAGAATCTGAGACATGAATCCGAGCGTCTGCAACAAAGAGTCCGAACAATGAATCCCAGTGCGTACTAGGCTTAAGTAATTATGCTACAACTTAACTAATAGGTACATAACTATATAACTACGTCATAGCTATCAAACAATTTAAACTAGAACCTACCATATAAGTATCATAGAAATTACAACATGCCTTTTGTCTCTTTGTATATTATAGCTCCCTGATGAGGCCCATTAGGGCGAAAGTGCTAGGAGTAATTAATAAATGATGAAAAAAGCAGCCTAAAATTCTCTCATCCCCTCACAACCACCTTCACCACATGAAATTGTCAGTGAATGCGTGGGTTAGGTTGTAGATGGTCCCGTACCTATTTCATTGTACTTCAATATGTATTGTACTTGAAGAACTTTCATGGTACTTGTATTTCAACTCATCAGTTCATTCTGCCCAGGGGCAAACGTAAATGAGGTACATTGAGTAGGTATAATTTTTTCGTTTCTCAATTGGCGTTTCCGCTATGTTTCAAAATCATTTAAAACTTTTCAGTAATCTATACATTCATGTTTGGATACGAGGAAACTATGTGCTACACCCAGTTTTTTTAGTTTTACCCTGACCCCTTACCATATTTTCTCCTTTCGTTTCAACAATCTATTTCATTTTAAGAACTTATTTTTTCTTGATAATTGATCATCTTTGGGTCTGCGTTCAACGGTTTATCCACTTTATCGATCCTTCAAGGCATGCTAATGTAACTTCAATAGAAATTGAAACGAATGGTTTTAAATCTTTTATTCGTTTTCCTTTCTGGACAGCTCAACTGTGCGATAACCCGGGAAGAATCAATAACACTTTAGTTGTAACGGGGAAACAGGAATAAATGGGCCGAGGGCGTTCATGACCTCTCGTTAATGTCTTCGCATTTTCCGATTTTTATTGGCCATTAATCTGGAAGCAAGTAAATGGGGAGAGAAGATAAATTACCTACTGTTGCCCTTTTGTTAAGAATCAAACTGAACGGAGGGAAGCTCCTTCCATTAATAGCAAACAGTTTTATTAACTAGATATTAATTTATTTGGGGATTCCTTTTGAGTTGTATTTTAAAATTTCTGAAACTAGACATAAATCATGCGTTTAGAAAGTACATTAGAAGTTAGAGCATGACAGAATAGAAACTCCAAAAACTAAAGTTATAATTTTCTGTCTATAATGGCAAGTTGAATATAAATCTGCGAATTTGAAAGCTAAAGTATCCTTTTTCGTCACAGATAATCCCTCTTCATAGATATATGAACAACAACTAACAACATTGAAATACCTACAAAATATTCCACATAATATATATTTCAAATAATTGTTTCTCAATGCAATCGACCAAGAAAGCAATTTAACCCCCCCCCCCTCCCCGAAGAAAATTTATTTGTTTACGTTTCAAGATGTGTAGAATCCAAAAATCGAATTACAAAAATCCGTTCGTCCACCGTATTTTGTTCGAAACTTTTCTCCGAAACAACTGGATAAAAACTTCATGAAATTTGGCTCAAAAATCATACAGCGGCCGTAGATGTACTAGCGGCATCAATTTTTATCAACCCTAAAGAGTAGCATTTAAGGGTTGAAATTTTAAAAAATTCGATATTTCAAAAACTTTTGAAATAAAAGGGTATTTTTTGTTTGATTTATGGACGGAGAGTAAAAGGATATATGTGACCGAGCAAGGGAAAAGGGAGCTTAATTTGCCAAGGCTTTTTTTTTTTTTTCTTCAGGAGAACCAAAAAACGAAGATTGGGTCAAAAAATGACTTTTTTTGTGATATTTTTTTGGGTTCCTAATAATAATCAAAACTTGAATTTTTTACATCTTTAATTGTATTCATAACCGCGAAAAACTAGGGTTTTGCAAGTCTGCTAAAAATTTTCAATTTTTGGGCCCGCTTCTTTGAAAAATCATAAATTTTTATTGGAAAACGATAGAAAAAATCCAAAAAAAAAAAAAAAAAAAAAAAAGATTTTGTTCGGCATAATGCGGAGAAAAATAAAAAAATATAAACTCAGATGTGACCTCTGGCAATTTAAGCTCCCTTTTCCCTTGCTATGGTCACATATTGAGTCCTGGCCATTAATATTAAACTGTCGTGCGGGCAGCTGGGGTTCGACGCCCCGTGGAATCTGATTTTCTACTGGTTTACAGTAGTTTTGATATATATATATATATATATATATATATATATATATATATATATGTGTGTGTGTGTGTGTGTGTGTGTGTGTGTGTGTGTGTGTGTGTGTGTGTGTGTGTGTGTGTGTGTGTCTGTGTGTGTTGTAAATTTTTATATAAATAATTTATTTATTGTTTAATTTTTTATTCATTAATTTTCCTGCATCAGGTGACGTCGCCCAATTATATTTCATTAATGCGCAAAAGACTCAGTTTGATAGGCATTTCTCTGTGGATCAGGGAGCTTCGTAGAAGGGTCATCTAACGCGGAAACAATAAACCTTTGTGTAATAATTTGCAGCATTTAGTCGATGTTGATAAATCTTTAAATATAAAACGTTTCCGAGATCCCTACAAGACAATATTTATAGAAGACAAATAAGCAGGAGGATTTACAGCGATGTTGCATTCAAAAACACACAAACAGTTCTCTAAAACATCTGTTTACTACCGTCTAAAAATAAGCCAGGGTGACCAATGTAACTACCTAATAGAGAAACATCCGTTGAATTGACAAACAAATTTTCAAAGTTCTTAGATTTCGTGAGATAGATATATCAAAGGAGGAAAAAATTAGGTTTGAACACAATTTCTGACTCCATTCAATGCATTGATTAGTGTCATTGGAGGAAAGGCTGACACGTTCTGAAGTTAGAATTTAAACCGAATAGGATGAGGGTGATTTTCAAATTGATCATTATTATTCATTCTTTATTATTTTCAATAATGAAACTTGGTAATCTACCTAAAATGTCTTAAACCCCCCCCCCCCCCCCCCCCCATTGTTGGTTTACCTTTCAAAATACGTAGATTCCAAAAATCAATTTAAAAAAAAAAATTTATCCGTCAGCTGCACGCCTTCTACAGTTTTTCTCCGAAACTACTGGACCAAACTTAATAAAATTTGGCTCAAAAATTATACATCGGCCGGAGATATGCCATTAAAATCGGCATACATTTTGATCAACTCAAAAGGGTAGTAAATAAGGGCTGAAATATTGAAAAATCGAGATCTCGAAAAATTTCAGGGCAACAGTATATTTATTTTGAGGTCTCATTCATTGACATCATTTCAAAGAATCTGATGAAACCATCCGGGTGGCTGTACGTTCACTTCTTTTTTCTCCCTGAGGGCTTGAACTTTGGCAGAAAAAACGTGAAAGCAAATCAAAACTGGTGGAATATAGCAAAGCTCGACGTGTAACTATGGCGCTCGTACTAGCTGATATAATTCTAATGGAATTTTCACTTCACGAAACCGGGTTTATTATAACTTTTGTCACCTGTAGGTGTACTTCTGAAACTAAGGTAGTTGATTTATTTTAAATAATTAGATATAATGATCCTTCATGTAATAAATTTGCGGCGTTTTTTCTTGTTGCAGTTTGAAAACTTATTGTACTAAATGGAGTGTGGTCAAACGTACGTTAGGGGAAATACGTGGATTTCACCTTTGACTGAATAACATACAGTAACTAGCCAACACACCCCTGTGAATAATTTTTTTTTTTTTTTTTTTTTTTTTTTTTTTTTTTTTTTTTTTTTTTTTTTTTTTTTGAGGTCTTGGAAGGTTTTTAACATTGCATAATCACTCAATCTGAAAATGTCTAATTGCTGAAAAAGTATATTAGAGCAATACTCTGGATTTTTCAAAAATCACCCCCTGACTGAGTCCTTCAACCCCTCCTCCTTCCCCAATCGCTCCTTCATTTGTAAACCCCCAAATCGACTTGTATTTTAAAAAGATTTAATACCAGGTCAAAATTAGATAACGTAATAAAACTAGATGTTAAACGCTTGCATACGAGTCTGCAACACATTGGGACATTGCATGTCTTTAGTTGCAGACTCGCATGCAAGCTCTAAGAGCCACTCAGCTGATCCGGACCCAGGGCATCGTCAAGTAAATGTCTTAAAGAGGCTACATACGAAATTACAGTTTCCTAGAGTATAAAGCATAGATATTAGCTTCGAGAGTAACTCATCTGATCCGGACCCTGGGCATCGGCAAGTAAATGTCCTAAAGAGGCTACAAACGAAATTACAGCTTCCTAGAGTGTAAAGCATAGAAATTACCTATTACAATGATTTAACCACCGCTTCTCAAATCAAACCGTTCTCGCAATATTCGGATCACTCGCTATGAATCAAATCATCGAAACACCAGCTCAATGAAATCATCAGAAATTAACAAGCGGTTGCAATCATGTTCACAATATCAATTATTGAGAATGATCACCTGAGTGTACATAATTATTCAAATAACCATGCTCATAACTCAGCTTGTTGGCCACGCACTTCGCAGTAGTTAACATAATATGGTTGGATAAATTGAGAGCTTTTGAACGAATGATCAACGAATTTTGTGGGATGAAAAACGACGAAGTACCATTTCCCTAGCAATGACTCTGTTGTAAGCGGAAATCATCAGAAAACCAACCGTAACGCTTTTGACATGGATATTTATGTCTTTGCCTGGGGGGTCAACCAAAAATTTCCGTCACGCAAAATTGATGTCACAATTTCAGTGTTTTTCACGTACAACCCAGCCGTTGCTAGGAGTATGGAACTTCCGCAGTTTTCATTGCACGAAAATCGTTCGCCACTCGTTGGAAAGCGCTTGATTTATGTGATAAATGTTCACATCTCAAGCTACCAATTTCCCCCTCCTTACGTACCTGGCTACATTCCTAAACTAAGTTGATTGGACTATAAACAATTTTAATAAGCCGGTTACAATATTCTTAACGTAAAGCAATAGCATCATTTACTCCACTCCATAGGAAACATTTTCATCCCCTGACAACAGTCGACTGTTAACAACAACTCATTGCGTCTGTATTGGAGAAATGACTTTAATTTATAGTATGCTTTTTGTGCCTTCAAGAATGATAAAATAAATTCTTTATCCTACATTTCGTCGCCTACAGTCCAAAGTTAAAGGATTTGTTTACAACTCTTGAGGACGACCGTTATGAAATCCCCAATCGAAGACATATCCATGTAACATGGTATCTGCTCGTAAAGCAGATAGTGGAACTCGATTACGAGTTTACTAAGAGATTGACTTTCTTGCTTTTGTTAACGCTTTTATCGTTTATGTGCCAAAGTAAAGATATAAAATGTCAAAAGGGTCTACAAAAAGGAATCGAACCATCCCAGCTGTTTCAATGAAAAACGGTTAAAAACTGTGGGTTTACTCCTGTTTTTCATTCCTATGGATTTCCATAACTTCGAAGCGAGTAATTTACATAGTTCGTTTACCTGTTTGTTGGAGGAGGATTTGACTCGTTTCTTGATAGTAGTCTGATCATCGCTGTAGCCCGAGATATCGGACAGGGGTCTGCTTTCAGGAGAACCGCTTGGGACAGATTCGTCATTCTGAAATCAAAAACATAATTGGTAAGTGGTTGGAATTTGTTGGAACTTCCGACTTGTTCAGTTTTTTGTGTTGTTGTTGTTTTTGAAATTTATTTAGTCACCAATGTTTAAGATTTTCACATTCATCTAAATAAAGTATCTACCTACTTCAGTGTTCAGGAACGTTCGTCCGATTTCTACCTACTGGTCTTCCCGTCGACCCAACACCACACAACATATGACCATAACCTTACCTGGCGTGACGAACTCTGAGAAGGAGATGAGAAAGTAGGGACATCAGGTTCAGCGTCCCTCCCCTCCTTCCTCATCCGAGTACCCCGAGATAAGAAGTAGCTGTTACAAATCCCCTCCCGCATTGCCCTGTTTTTTGCGGATTCATTCTACTACGTTCATTCGTTTGCCAATACAGATATCCTATTGGTTGTTTCGCATTCGGTTCAAAATGGCAGTTTTTCCTCCCCATTCGAATGAATCATTCAAATGATCATTCGATTATCGAAATCTTTCGAATACTCGGTATTCGATTATTGAAATCATTCGTTTCGCCCATCACTAGAAGGAGATGAGAAAGTAGGGACATCAGGTTCAGCGTCCCTCCCCTCCTTCCTCATCCGAGTACCCCCCTCCCCTCCCGCATTGCACTGTTTTTTGCGGATTCTCTATCTTCGTTTTTTGTTTCATTCTACGTTATTCACTTGCCGCCTTGCTCGCCATCTTTCGATCTACTCTTTCATATAACTATACAGGGTGATTCAGGACAAAAGCGAAAAAAAAAATACACGGCCAAGGAAAGGGCACATGAGCTTCCTCGTGACCTTCACAGTACGTCACCATTAAATTCCAGAAAACTAGAAACGACCGGTTCTGGCATCAGGGAATTAATAAGGTGGGAATTTGGAAGCTGAATGGTACATATAATAAATGAAATTAATAAGGAAAATATTGATTTTAATATGAGACCATCAAGGATGTAGTCCGCATGTTCCTCATAACTAAGCTGTGACCGTAACAAAAACATCACTTTCGCGCATGCGCCTAGCGTACCGCTGCTGATGATCGCGATGAATGATACGGGACCTCAAGAAAGCTTGCCCGCATCATCCCTGGAAATCCGTTCACAATTGCCTGAGTTATGACCGAAACAAGAAAATTTTGTTTGCGCCTGCGCAGAGGCTACCGTTGATTCGATCATGACGGAACTGATAGGGGACCATGAAGAGCTATACCCGCACGATCCCTAAAAATTTGAAGAAAATCGCATCAAAATTGTGGAAATTACGGCTGTTGCAAGGACCGTAACAAGAATATTTCGTTCACGCATGCGCAGAGCGTACCGCTAATGCAATTATGATGATTGTCTTATGGGACCTCAAGGGACCTTACCCACATCATCCCTGAAAATCTGACCGAAATCCGTTCAACATTGACCGAGTTATGACCGTCACAAGGAATTCACGTTAGCGCCTGCGCAGAAGCTACCGTTGATTCAATCATGATGAAGTTGATAGGGGACCATCTAGAGCTTAACCCGCACGATCCCTGAAAATTTGGTTAAAATCGGATCAAAATTGTGGAAGTTATGGCTGTTACAAGGAAATGTGGACGGACAGACAGACAGACACGGAACCAAATTTGTTCAGGAGGCTCTGAAACGCAAAATGCGAGTGGAAATTTTGATTTTGGAGCAAAAATTTTTTTTTTCATTTCGAAAGTGAAAACAAAGCTTCCGCTGCCTTGCAGTCTCGGAAGCAAAATTGGGTGAAACTAGACCTAAAATGGGGTAGAATGCCACCAACCGCACTTTTTTATCTCAACCCGTTGCCGAGATATGATTTTTTAGTTTTTTCGACAAAAACACGTTTTAGACCATAAAAACCTCATTTTCTCCACTATCGATACACTTTTTTCAATTTTTGACCACATCTCTGAAATTAGCGTTAAATTTCCTATAAGAATATTGTTCTCTGGATCTTCAGAAGTCTAATCCTAAAACCATAATCCTTGTTCGAACGTGAGAAAATTATAAAACTCATAAAGCTTCACAAATCAAACCGTTCTCGCAATATTCGGATCACCTGCTATGAATAAAATCATCAAAACACCAGCTCAATGAAATCATCAGAAATTAACTAGAGGTTGCAATCACGTTCACAATATCAATTATTGAGAATGATCACCTGATTGTACACAATTATTCAAATAACCATGCTCATTACTCAGCTTGTTGGCCACGCACTTCGCAGTAGTTAACATAATATGGTTGGATAAATCGAGAGCTTTCGAACGAATAGTCAACGAATTTTGTGGGATGAAAAACGACGAAGTTGTAAGCAGAAACCATCAGAATATTTTCGTGAGCAATTTTCGTCATTCAATTTCCGTGACGTTTTTTTAGTTTATGTGCCATAGCAAAGACAAAATGTCAATATATCCTTAAGAGAGCCAATATATGATTCTTAAATCAAATCTGTTCTTAATGGAACTTTACCTTAATTTCAACTATCTGCAGACTCACCCGTGTGCTAAACATGGCTGGTTCTCCTACTCCAACGGGGCGGCACCGCATCAGGTGACGGTGTAATGCAGAAGAACCTATTCAATCGGTGTTAATCAACGGACACCATCAAATTATTAAATGAGTCCTCCTTTAACGGGAGAAACGGCAACATCGCGCGCTGCGCTAAACCACGAGAGACAGTCCGAATTCCAAGCCAAAACGTCAACCATCAAGATAATAAAAACGACTGACCCGAAAGGTATTTTCTTATGAGACACAACTTCATGCGTCGCGTATTCAAAACTCTCTGAACCTGTGGGTTTCTGGATGGTGAACACACGACCGTCGTGGAAACTCGAAACGTTTCTTGTTGATATGAAACCGTAATTCAAGACAATCAAGTTGCGAGCTCTGAACCTGAACACATCCTATGTCAATGGGAGTCACCCACTAGTGCTGCCAACCCGTTTCAGCAAAAAATCCCCCAAATTTAAGGTGCCGTTAAAAGCGATTTTGGGCACAATATTGATCACAAATTGAATTATTAAATAGGTAATAAAAGGACATATAACAAGGAAAACAATTTGAAAGAAATTAAGAGCGGGTTGTTACGAAAAAAGGAGAAACTCCGTTACCAATAGTAGGCAGGTACTTATGGTGAACCATGTTGTCAATAAAAGAAAAACTTGATGGGTAACTTTCACACGAGTAATAAATTTGAATAGGTTAACATCAACATAACATGGATCACCAAAAAAATGTAAACCAACAAGTATGGTGAGTAAGTAAAATAGGAAAAAATACAAGACAGTACGTAACGTAGCAATAAATATCCATTTATTTTTCCTCAAAAATTTTGGAGAAAATAATTTTTCTTGGGGTTCAAAATCTTTCCTTTTTCTACATCTTCACCAAGACTCGTCTGACTTGGTATGGCTAACTGACGTTCGTGCCTAACACTGTCCGTGCTGAAAAACGTTGTCTATTTCCACGAAAAATGGAGAGTTATAATGTTGAATCGACTTCGACGATTAGGCCATCATCAGTAACAAATAATAACTGAAGACACATTAGAAAGGACAGAGCTTTTATAGTAACAGGTGAAGGGAGATTGAATCCCATTGGTCAAGAGAAAGGAAAGGGGCAGAAGGTACAACCAATTAGGTGCAAACACGGTGACGGGGGATTATAGCTAATTAGATGAAGTGAAAGGGGGGAAATAACTAAATATGGTTTCAACATTGTGAAGGGATAATTCCAAGCTTTATAAAAATGGACCTATCAGTGGTGAAATATATTGAGGTATATCCTCATTTAAACATTTACCAGATCTGTCACTTTTGATAATTTCGAATTTTTCAAGTACATTCAACATACTTCCCTTCGGACAAAAATGAAGAAAAAAATGAAGAAATTCTACAAACTGTTTAGCTGTCAAATCAAAATTGAAACTATGATTGGATTCCTTAAGATGTTTCGCAAATGTAGACTTACCCTTATTTTCCCTGAAATCCTTCTGATGCTCGTCTATTCTTTCGCTGAATTTCCTACCAGTTTGACCGCAATATTCGTAGCCACAAGAACATTTTAGTTTATAAACCCCACTTTTATCCTGAACATTGATTTTGTCCTTAACGGATCCTAGTAATGCTTTAAGACTATTTTTAGTTCTAAAACCTACTTTGTAACCTCTCGATGATAGAATTTTGCTGATTTTATCCGAAATTTTCCCATAATAAGGTATACTTATCCATTGCTTTTCTTCTAAATTTACATCTTTCCTGGCCAGATTGGAAACTTTTTCCCTACTCTTTTTCCTTAGAACATTATCCCATATGGTATCAACGAGATCTCCTCCATATCCCTTACTAGCCGCTATATAATGGATTTTTCTTTTGATAAATTTTGTTCACTCATTGGAATAGACAGTGCTCGGTTAATCATACTATGGAAGGCTGCATGCTTATGGACTAAAGGGTGATTTGAAGTACTATGGATAGTTATATCGCTATATGTATCTTTTCTATAAATTGAAAAATCACGCAAATAACTGTCCGTGCGTGTCATTTGTCGTTGTTCTGAGAACAATATACCTAGTGGAGGAATCATTTTTTCATTTGTATTTATGATGATTAACTGATTAGGAGATGATGATGATTAACTGGGTTGTGCCCAAACTCAAGTAACATATTATTTAAATGTATTTACTATAAACAATAAATTATCAAAACTGTATAATCATTGAGTTGATAATAAAGTTAAAAATTATTTAAAAAAGTAATTAATGGTGAAATTCACCTTTGATTCATATGTAAGGCAATAAAAAATGATGGAAATCAAAAATGTGAAGCTCAAAAATACCCCAAAAATCCCCTCCTACACTTCATCACCACAGGGCTCTGAGAGCCCTTAAAAATCCAACACGTGGGGATAAATCCCCCGGGTTGGCAGCACTGGTCACCATACACCAGTGAGCAGTTACTCCAGTAGCAAGAGGTCAAAAATACTATTTTAAAAAAGGTCTAAGTAAGGAAAAACGACTGCCAAGTTGGATATGGCACATAGCTTCCTCGTACCCGTAACAAGAAAATCCTTAGAATGTTTTAAATCATCTTAAAAATTTCCATTCGGAAAATATTAAATCACGATGTAGCGTAAAATATCAAAATCGGTCAATTAGGAAAGTAAAAAATTACGGTTGATGGAATTTACGTTTGCGCAAGCGGAGAGTGAGGTATTCAATTGGCAACATTGAAACTGATAGGGGACCATCTACTGCCTAACCCGCACATTCCCTGAAAATTTTGTGATGTGTGTAGATTGTCTCTTTTGTTGGTAGTCTATTTGTAAGTGGAACAAATGTAAAAATTCCAGTGAGCCAATAAATCGACCCAATTTCCCAAAATCGGTCGAAAATGCAAACAAAAATTTGTATGAACTCAACCCATTTGTGGAGTTGAAAAACCTGCAAACCCCCATTGCAGGACCCAGCGGTCCTGTTTTAATCTACATGATGTGTAACTTATTCCTTCTCAATGTAAATAACCTTCCTTATCAATAATCGATGAATTGAAGCAATGAAAAAATGGTTTGTGAGGTTCATCGAGCCCACAAGGAAGGCCACAAGGAGGTCAGTCAGACTTCCTTTCTTTCACTGTACAAAGTTGAACATGAAGTTGCAGCAAGTTCTAAGAAGACCCAAGTTCTCGTTTGTGTAGTAATGAATTTTGCAGGTAGGTACCTATTCTTAATATTATGTTGACATTTAAGATATTTTTCTTCCTATGTAGAAGTACGAGTACCTATCTAATTAAAATGTTGGATAGGTAGTACTTAAATGGGAATCGATTTTTATATTTGTGTGCCTTTAAATAAAGGTAGGTGCTTATTATGTTATAATGGATCGATAAATGCTTGACCTTCTACAATCTTCCGTCACTTCCAAAAGATTTTGGCACCTCACCTTCCACGTGGCAGGTGTCATGGTTATATCAACAGACATTCGGCCAGCGGAGACCAAAGCGATCATCTCGCGACCCCAGCTCTCAATTGCCACAGAAAAATCTTAACTCAGAGGCGCCTTTCGGTACCATTTGATAAAGGATTTAACTATTCCGATTAACAATATTTACAATTGCAAATAGCAGTTACACACGTCAATCAATTTAGTTCATTTTTTATAATTAACGCAAAACACGATCGTATCACTAGTAGCTGCTGCGCGTGCGCGACCCTTAATACTTGAAACAAGCATGACGTTTACAGTTTTCAACAGATTTCGATTAAATTGTCTGGCATTGAATGATTCATCGTTTAAAATTATTTAAAACATTTCAATGATCATGTATACATTTATATTACAGATATGAGGAAGCCATGCGCCAAAACCAACTTGAGACTTGAGAGACTTATGTACGTATTAGGTTTGTTACAATCAACGCATATTGAGACGTAAAACAAAATATAATTAGGCGATGTCACCTAATGCAGGAAAATTAATGAATAAAATGTTCCGGAGGTTGAATTTGAATGCAAAACAATAAAATCCAGTCCTTAATCTTAAACCCGACCAACTATCAAATCAAAAAACGCTTGCACACGAGTCTGCAACACATTGGGACATTTTATGTTTTTAATTGCAGACTCGTATGCAAGCTCTAAGAGCCACTGATCCGGACCCTGGGCATCGTCAAGTAAATGTCCTAAAGAGGCTACATATGAAATCACAGTTTCCTAGAGTGTAAAACAAAGAAATTAGCTTTAAAAGCCACTCAACTGATCCGGACCCTTGGCATCGTCAAGTAGATGTCCTAAAGAGGCTACATACGAAATTACAGCTTCCTAGAGTGTAAAGTATAGAAATTACCTATTAAAATGATTTAACCACCGCTTCACAAATCAAACCGTTCTCACAATATTCGGATCACCTGCTATGAATCAAATCATCGAAACACCAGCTCAATGAAATCATCAGAAATTAACAAGCGGTTGCAATCATGTTCACAATATCAATTAATTATTGAGAATGATCACCTCAGTGTACACAATTATTCAAATCCTAACCATGCTCATAACTCAGATTGTTGGCCACGCACTTCGCAGTAGTTAACATAATATGGTTAGATAAATCGAGAACTTTCGAATTTTGTGGGATGAAAAACGAGGAAGTACCATTTCCCTAGCAACGACTCGGTTGTAAGCGGAAATCATCAAAATATTTTCGTGAGCAATTTTCCGTGACGTTTTTTTAGTTTATGTGCCATAGCAAAGACATAAAATGTCAAAACAGTAATGAATTTCGCTCGAATGAAACTGGGTCACGTAAAGTAAGTAAAAAATCAATTTATTAAGCCAACTTTATTTCAAAATATTCGTGGTTAGAGGTAGAGACGAGGTTGGCCCCGTGATTACATGCAATAACCGTATATATACTACCAGATGAAATACCTACGTTCGTTGTAACAAATAATGAATTGATAGGAGTCAACTGATGGAGTTTTATCTAAATATAAGGTCGCTCTCATCACAGTTTTCATCTTTTATTCTAAAAGAATTCGAGCTATTTAATTATGAATTTATTAAACATAATCATGGCTAATTTCATACGATAAATAAATATAATATGATTAAATCGAGTTATTAAACACCGACTGATTCATAGCGAAATTGGCGGACTGGCGGAAACCGGCGTTTGCTACAGGGAAGCGAGGAATTTCATTATTATCTTCAGATTTTCCTACAAGGCCCAGAGGGGGGCTACAGATACACAGAGGTCACCTACAGGTATAATGAGGGAGGATCTTTTACAACTTAATAACTCAGCAATATCATTGCGGATATAATCCAGTCCATTGAACTGATTTTTAAGCGTCTACAAGAGACAATATATAGCGCTGTGCGAAGATGGGTGTGGCAGAAAGCTTCCTCGTATCCGTAACGTAAACGTAACGTACCATTGAAAAATTGAGCGAATTTTCGTATGTTATCGTATCATATTTGTAACATTGTTATGAAATTTGACCACTTTGAGCGCAGAGAAATATTTTTGACTCCCAATTTTATGGAGAAAAACTTGTTCTCGATCATATTTTGCGATTCAAACTTTAAAAAAAATCATTGTGTGAAAAAAAAAAGTTTGTTCTGGCAAACTGCTTATTTTAGAGTATTAGATTAGACATAGATTAGACATTATAATATTTAATATTCACTATATTATTTAATACTACACACACAAAACAAGCACATTCTCGTAGCTTCTGGCAGAGAGAGTTATTATGAATGTGTACCTATCTGGGGATTATCTTTGATGGGAATTTAAACTTTAAAAACCACATAACATCTCTTTAAGTAAACTAAGTAAATTATTTTTTGTGTGACTGTGAGATGCTTGTTATCTAAAAAAGTAGTTACGGATGGTTTATTTCGATCTTGCTTTCTCATTACTTAAATACGGTTTTACCGTATGGGGAAGGACCACTAAATCGCACTAAGTTCCTTTGCAGACAGTGCAGAATGCATTGATTAAAATACTTCTCAATAAACCTTATATGTATCCTATTATTTATAATATAGATTATATTCAGAATTTAATGCACATGATGTGAAGACAATTTTTCTAATAGAGTCTTGTATTCTTGTTTTTAAAACGGGCATTAGGCTTGAGCACATATGTAATGTTTCCTTCAGTAGAACTGCCTCAACATCTAACATTTCCTTACCCCGCTGTCGTGCAGAATTGCATCATAGAAATTCGTACAATGCTGCTTTGAACTTTTTATATAGAGACAAAATTAATTTGTCCATTTTCCCCAACGTAAATGGTTTTAAAAGATGCATATCTGAGATTCTTTCTGACATTCAATAATTGTTGGGTACCATGGGGAATTGATGTTCTGTATTTCATGAGTGAATTCATAATTAATTTTTTTAAACATTATTTTCATCTCGGTTATGGGTATTTTATTTTGATAAAGTAGTTATTCCTGTTTCAACCAGTTTTATTTTTATAATTTACTTTAAGGTGTAGTGTAGAAGGTATAGTATAGTATTGTGTAGCTGGGCGCCTCTTATTAAGAGTAAAACTCCACCAGGGTACACAACAACTTAAGCCTTGGTGGGCAAATTATTTGATTTTCAGAAGCCCTTGATTAAATTAGTTCTAATTTAGGTCCCTTGAAAAGAAGTATCTTGTTTTAATTTGTTCATTACTAATATTGTAAAGTACTACTGTTATTTAATTTTCTTATAAATACGTTTTTGCCAAATAAATAAATAAATAAAATAAATTAAGAATGTAAATCCTATTTTTTAAGCGGCTGTCGATAGTCACTCACAGGTGTACCTACTAGATTTTCCTTTTCAGTTATCCACTAGATCAGCCGTTCGTTGGTAAGGCCTGAGCCAACTTTGAAGTCG
The DNA here is from genome assembly GCA_030762985.1 of Adelphocoris suturalis. Lineage (NCBI taxonomy): Eukaryota > Metazoa > Arthropoda > Insecta > Hemiptera > Miridae > Adelphocoris > Adelphocoris suturalis. The sequence goes on from CM061042.1 coordinate 133,789,527, forward strand.
TCCGAGCTCGAGCTCATTAATTTCGTTTCTTGCAACCCAGCTTTTCTTGCGCAGTCAGTTTTAATGAAGCGTCTTTCTAAGTCATGCTCTGCTGATAACCCAAATATGAGTAGAACCCTCTAAACTTTACTCTAAAACTACTATTGTCTTTTACACGTTCTGTTACTGTATAATATAATAATATAAAATTATATTCAGTTTGTGGGTGGAAGGAGGTAAGGTAGTTGATTAGGATAGTGATTGATATGGTATAAATTGATGGTATAAATTGATAGACCATAGATCTTGAGTAAGTGGGGGTTCAGACGCTGCCGCCCGCTCGCTCAACCCAATCATGTTTGGCAAACGCTCTTTAAAGCCGCAAGAACTGTCTTTGGCGTTGTGTTGTCACATACCATTTTTTTGTTCACCAGGAAATGTAGTTTCTAAAACTTGTTTTCTTTCCCCCCGATTCGCGCAATATTCAAGCTTCTGGATCTGGAAGCTCCGAACAGCGACCCATTCATACACCAACTGCCACTGATTTTTCCACAAATTCTTACCCAAATCTCACTTTCCTCGCCACTCTACGATCTGCATTTTTGGTTTATTATTTCCAATAATAAGCCTATGTGATCGTATAGCAAAAAATTTTTATAACCCCCCCTCAAACTTTATCACTTTGCGTTTCAAAGTGCGTAGAATCCAAATTTGAAATGTCCGTCCGCCGTTAGCCATCCGGGCCATAAAAGGCCTAAGAATTGACTTAAAAAACCCGTTCTTTCGCACATAGACTCCATTTGGGGTCTAGTTGGTCCTAACGTTTAACCATCCCGATAGCTTTACTCGCATAGATGCTATGGGCCAAAAACGGGCGAAAAAGTATCTTTTTCGAGGCTTTGAGTGTTAAACGTTACGCACGCTTGGCAGGGGGTCACAGTTGGTGGTGAGGTTGGTGAGCGGGGGGTGGAGTGAGAGCTGAATCGACTGGGATAGGTCCCAGATGGTTTTGGAATCCAGTGTACCAACGGTTTTAGTTTGATTCCTACAGAAATTAGCTCCGTGGATTGAATGAGACCACTCGGGTGGCTGTACGATCATCCATTTGCTCCCCATCGGGAGCGCAGCCTGTAACGCGAGAACAGAGGTGGGTACTAGAAAAGAGACTGGCGAAAGCCCCAGAGCATGCTGGTTACTATAGCTGGCTATCTGATTCAGAAATAATAAACCATTATGTAATAATTTGCAGCGTTTTTCTAAATGTTCTAAACGTATTGAAGAACAGCTAAATATGAATTTGTCTGTCAGGTGGCCTACCTGCAATACGACTTATCAACCCTTCCCCCCCCCCCCCCCCCTATTTCACAGAAAAACGTTGAAATGAGTGTATATACACATTTCCCAGAAACATATCCATGATTTAATGTTTTCTCCTGAAGTGGGAAAAGGAGAGTTTAATCAAGACCGAACCACCGATAAAAAATTAGAACGAGCTAAACAAAATTATTCGCGATGAAGTTGTGGAAACCCATTTCAATGAAGAACACGGAAGTTAATGAAAATTTAGGTATATTTACACTAATTATTGAAGTTACTTCCAAGAAATGTAGCAATCTAGAAATAAAAATAGCAACTACTTGAAGCAAATATATATAATATATATTTATATATGAGAGCAACAACCCAAGGAAAAAACTTGGAGATGAAGTGAAACCGTACCTTTCTCAACCTCAATACAATGTTTTTGTGTAAGTAGGCGAGTGAAGCATAACAAATATCTATAATGATGACGCACATAAACGAAAAAAGTGTTAACAAAAAGCGTTTAAAAAAAGCGTTACGGTTGTTTCTGATGATTTCCGCTTACAACCGAGTCGCTTCCAGGGAAATGGTAATTCGTCGTTTTTCATCCCACAAAATTCGTTGACCATTCGTTCGAAAGCTCTCGATTCATCCAACCATATTATGTTAACTACTGCGAATTGCGTGGCCAAAAAACTGAGTTATGAGCAAGGTTATTTGAATATTTGTGTACACTCAGGTGATCATTCTCAATAATTGATATTGCGAACATGATTGCAACCGCTTGTTAATTTCTGATGATTTCATTGAGCTGGTGTTTCGATGATTTGATTCATAGAAGGTGATCCGAATATTGCGAGAACGGTTTGATTTGTGAAGCGGAGGTTAAATCATTTTAATAGGTAATTTCTATGCTTTACACTCTAGGAAGCTGTAATTTCGTATGTAGCCTCTTTAGGACATTTACTTGACGATGCCCAGGGTCCGGATCAGATGAGTGGCTCTTAGAGCTAATTTCTATGCTTTACACTCTAGGAAGCAGTAATTTCGTATGTAGCCTCTTTAGGACATTTACTTGACGATGCCCAAGGTCCGGATCAGATGAGTGGCTCTTATAGCTAATTTTTATGCTTTACACTCTAGAAAGATGTAAATTTCGTATGTTGCCTCTTTAGGACATTTACTTGACGATGCCCAGGGTCCGGACCAGCTGAGTGGCTCTTAGAGCTTGCATACGAGTCTACAACTTAAGACATAAATGTCCCATTGTGTTGTAGACTCATATGCAAGCGTTTCTTTGAATAGGTATCTTCCGGATTTCCTCTATTTTTGACAGCGTTTGTGAATTTGCTTCTTCTTCATGTACTTTTTGGACGAAGCTTTAATTGATGACGTTCAATCTACATTTCTTTCTTCATAATTTCACTTGTTTTTTCTCAACAGAAACATCATTATCATTATTTAGAAATTGGGATCAGTTTGTTTTGTTATTAAATGAATACATAATAAATAAGTAATTGCCTATCAGTGATCCTACTCAATGTTTTGGTTTATTATACCTATTCAATAATAAACCCTTATAATCGATCAAGAAAAAACTGATGTTTTCTTCTCTTAACATCCCCTTAAAATTTGTGGGCTTACGCTTTAAGATTAAGATAAGGTACGAGCTTTTACTCGAAACTTATGGGCCAAATTTTATGAAACTTGGGTTATAAACCACATTGGGGTCTATAGTTGGTTCTAGAAGCTCGGCATCTATTTCGATAAACCCTAAAGAGTAGTCGCATTTAAGGGCTGGAATATTAAAAACTCAAGATCTCGAAAACTTTCGAGGTAACAGTAATATTGTTTGGGTATAATTTATATATATATATATATATATATATATAACATCTCAAAGGATCGAATGAAACCATTCGTGTCGTTTTATGTTCATCCTTGAACTCTCCCTAAGGGCTGGAACATTGTCAGGGACTGGTGAAACAGTAGAAATCGCCTTGAAAACTACAATGATCGCATCAACTGATATAAATCCACACGAAATCGAGTTTAATATAACTTCTGTCACCTATGGATGGGCTTGTGAAGCGTAGGTAGAACATTGTCAGGGACTGGTGAAACAGTAGAAATCGCCTTGAAAACTACAATGATCGCATCAACTGATATAAATCCACACGAAATCGAGTTTAATATAACTTCTGTCACCTATGGATGGGCTTGTGAAGCGTAGGTAGGTGATTTATTTTACTTCAATAATTTACATTTGGCAGGCCAGCTCGTTCTTGTTAAATACAGAAGGACCAGTAAAGTTTAGGTGTTTTATTTTATTTAAATAATGTCTCCTCGGTATGTGTTTAAGCCTATGAAGTTACATGTAGATATTGTATAATAGATTCTTTTCAATGATTATAAACAATATAGTGTTCTGCGTCGGACAGAAAGGTATCCAGCTATCTAATACAGAAATAATGAACCATTGCGTAATAATTTGCAGCGTTTGTTTACATAAAACGCATTTACACTCATTCCCATTCCATGTGAAAACCATGTGTGATGTGTGTTTTCATGAGATTCTATGTGTGTGTGGTTGTGTGATTGTGTGAAATATGAACAAATTCATTTGCCAGAAACATATCCATGATTCAATGTTTTTCCATGAAGTGGAAATAAGTGTAAATGTTTAATCTCAGTCCAGATGCATATAATTATGTATTGAAGATGGAAAGAGGGAGGATCAAAGTTGGAGGCATTGAATTAAAGTGGGCCGTTCCAGTCATTTGCAGACTCAGAAACAAATTATGAATAAGCTGGGTTTTCATACAAAACACACAACCCAAGAGATTGATACAAACTAAATTACTCGCGACGAAGTTGTGGAAACCCATTTCAAAACGGAAGTTAGTGAAAAACGTTGTCTATTTCCGCGAAAAATAAAGAGTTACAATGTTAAATCGATTTCGACGGTTAGGCCATCATCAGTAACAAATAATAACTGAAAACACATTAGAAAGGACAGAGAATTTTTGAAAAATTCGAGATTATCAAAAGTGACAGATCTGGTATATGTTTAAATGAGGATATACCTCAATATATTTCACCACTGATAGGTCCATTTCTATAAAGCTTGGAATTATCCCTTCACAATGTTGAAACCATATTTAGTTATTTTTTTTCCCCTTTCACTTCATCTAATTAGCTATAATCCCCCGTCACTTTGTTTGCACTTGATTGGTTGTACCTCCCGCCCCCTTTCCTTTCTCTTGACCAATAGGATTCAATCTCCCTTCACCTGTGTCTATAAAAGCTCAGTCCTTTCTAACAAATTTTAAAATGTTAAGGACACTAAACGAAAGTTTAAGTTCGTTGACCAGCATGATCGGATTACATCTTCGGGTTGAAATTTTCAAAAATGTAGTCAAAAATTTCAAAATAGCCTGTTTTTTGTTGTGCGAAATAACATGTGGTATATTCTGAATCAGCGTAAAATTTCCTATAAGAATATGTATCAAGTTTTCAAAAATTTCAAAGTTGAAAAATCAGTCAAAAATCGAAATAATGCCGTTCGCTAGTTGTAAAAATCGGTAATATTTGCATGAAACATTGTCCAAATTCAGATTGAACTACTCTTATGGAAGTATCCCTGTATAACCAATCCTAGAACCATGCTGTTTAAAACGTAGGTAGTAGGTGCTTGTTAAAAAAAAAAAATAATAATAATAATAATCACAACTGATGAGTTTACTCTGTGAAATATTCCGTCCTCCGATTCTCTCGGTCGCTCTCTTTAATGTTTTACGCTCAACTGTTTTAGGACTTAATGTAGCTTTAATACTGACTGTGGCTTAGAAAAAAGTATGAGTACCTCCTAATTATTTTTAATAATTTGATTCCATGTTTGTCTATCAAAATCATAAACTAAAATTTCTCTACACGATCAATAGCGACTGAAATGTCGAAGATTTCTTCAAAAATTCGCTCATGGGGTCATGCTGCATGACTGGACTTTTTTTATTCACACTTTTATGCAAGCAAAACATGACCTCCTTTTCGGGTACCTACTCAGAAGGTTACTCGCTTGTGTATATTGGTCAGGTGTGGTAGAATCGACAAGGTCATAAATGTTTTCAACGTACGCATTGTCAAGCTGTGCCAACAGATAATCAAATCTTAGTGATTCGGAAGTTATCCTTTTCAGTTTGAATTGGGCCTCAACTTGAGCAAACCAGATTTTGGCTTTTGTGGCAAAAATGCTGGAAGTTTGATGCTTACTTCGCACGTTGAAGGTTGATCCTGCTCACTACTATCTGTACTTCGCAATCGCAAAATAGGCGAGACACCGTTGTCCATTTTTCTAACGTAAGGCGTCAGCAGTCTTTCGGGTACCTACTCAGAAGGTTACGATAAAAATGTCGATATTAATATATAAAAATGTTGATGATTAGTTTTAGTAAATTAGAACAATGTTACTGACTCCTTGTTTCAAGATGAACTAAAACTTTTATTTTTTTACGTTGTTAATAACTTCAAATCGTATGATCGATCAATTTTCAAATTGGTTATTGAAAAATAAACTGAAGTTAAATAATAAAAATAACTTGCGTAGCCCTACACTCTTTCTACAAAGTTAAGAAATTTAAAGATGTTTGTTAAGAATATAAAGCTTCAAAGTTAGGTACGTCCAAGGTACTTTGTAATCAACATAATTACTTCAATTTGTGCTTTCAAAATGATATTTCATTAATAACCTTTGAACGGAGGTAAGCAAAAGATTCCTCGAAAGTTTTCGATACAGAAGAATCTTAAAAATACATGATTCACTAGGTAGATTGGCAAGGCATTAAAAAGAAAGATAAGTTAGTTTCAATTTAATTAAAATTTATTATTGCGTCGTATTCTTTCATTTTCTCAACAGAAAACTTTCAGACATTCGAGATGGCGGGGAAGGTCGGATACCCCGGGGAGTTGAATAAGAGTGGTTCGACGGCAAAATGTAATACTACCAATCAAATATCGATAATTTTCAGTCCCATTAATGTGATGATGATAGTGTTGATATCACATTACATTTTCCTTTATTTTATATTTGAAAACATTGGTTGCACATAGTTGGATATTATTTTCCACAACATACTCACATTGTTTCTCCGCCTAATGGAAAACCGATAAGGAAATCTTCTTTCTTTTTTCCGCGTCTCCCTTTCTTCCTTCATTTGCTCTTCCTTGATTTGCGTCTGTCTCATATTGCCGAAATACAGCCAAAGCGCCATCGTTAGCAGAACGCGCACGTGATTCACTGATATTCCAAACGTCCCAGCAATAAAACGAAACTAGCAAACTGTTATTGAACAACCTCGAAGGCCGGGAACTTGGCGAACTGTTGGGGTCCCGAATGAGACATGTTGACCTTAAAATGAAGATCGTGAATGGGGCTTTCAACGGAAATCCTACTGAATGAGCTATCAAGAAGGAAATACGCGGTGAACTGAAAGAAGACGCACTACGGATCCAAAGCAGCTGAATCTGAGAAGTGGGAGGCAGGCAGGGAGGAGGGTCAGGGCTTCGAACTATTTTTCGCCGGAGCGGGAGAAGAAATGTTTGCCGATGACATTTTAAGCTCGGAGCGAGACGAGCAACGTCCCTAAAGTGGTGATTAGGGCAGACGACAAAAAATACCACAGTAAACCATCTAAATATAAACACATTCAGAATTCCTGCTTGTGTTCTGAGAACGTTTTCAACATTTGATTGAGACGCCATTGTTGGGAAGACTATCATTGTGCATCCAACAAGAGCTGTTCAGCCATCATTATGATTATCAAGTTAAGCTTAAACAAAGCATAACGCAACACAAATTAGAATTTGTTCCCCTTAATCTCTGTTAGCACAATAAACTAACAAAGTCCCTCTCAACCTGATCTGATATTATTAGGGAAGAAGGGTCACGTTTACCTTTTGTGATTAAAAGGGGTAGGGCGGGGCAAGTGCGTCTCTTCGTTTTATTTCGCTACGAGGCCACTCTTTTTTAATAAGTTTCTTAGCAAATGGTGTTTATTATCACCGGATGCAAATTTCTTGCAAGAGTAACATTCAAAGTCTTCATATTCACCGTAATACTTGTTCGTGGGTTGTCTTTTGCACTCTATCTGCTTCTTGCGAAATTTTCGTGCTGCAAGAGCATCATTTAGACTAAAGATAATTGAAGAAAGTGAAGCTAGGATTCAAAATCATCAAATCTCTAGGACAAGTGATGCTGTTGCAGCACGAAAATTTCGCAAGAAGTAGATAGAGTGCAAAAGACAACCTACGAACAAGTATTACGGTGAATATGAAGACGTTAAATGTTACTCTTGCAAGAAATTTGGACATAAATCTTTCAACTGTCCACAAAGGAGAAAATTTAAAAGCAATTTAGCAGAAAATGGTGACGGTAGTGATGAAAATGATGGAATCGCAACAGTAGCCCTGATGACTGGACAATCCGGTGGTAGTGGGAAATGGATTCTAGACAGTGGATGTTCAACCCACATGTGCAGGGATGAAAGTGTATTCAGGAACATAAGTGAAACTAGGCAGAACTGTGTGAAATTAGCTAGTAAGCATACGATTCCAGTAGAAGGAAAAGGAACAGTCCCCCTTATAGTAGAAAACAATGCAAAACCACTAAAACTTATGCTCGAGAAAACTCTCCTAGTACCAGATTTGAGAACGAACCTAATGTCTGTGGGGAAAAAACGGATAAAGGGTATAGTGTAGTTTTTAATAGTGACGAAGCAATTATATCTAAAAATGGGAAAATCCTATTCAGAGCAGAAAGAATGGGAGATCTATACTATATGAAAGGAAGTTCGAAGCCGACAGTTAATAATGTCTTAGTCCGGAAAGAAGAAAATGGTAATAAACTGTATTCTTGACTAGAATCACAATTTTTCCAGCAAAACAACCATTGAATTTTAAGTGTGTACCAACAGGTTGGAAAATATAACATGTGTCACAACAATAATAATAATAATCACTGCCGGTGATCAATTTCGTTCCAATAATTTTTAACCTCCTCAGTGAACAAATAAGCGTAATCGGAACCATTTTCCGCGAAGCCTTCGTCCGATATGAGAGTGTGAATCTGAAGGAGGTACAGTTTTTTTCTTGTCTAAAACCCTTCCTTTCATGTTTATTCCACTGTTTATCTTTCAACCATTTGTCTCTGTATGAACTGCGCACTTGACAACTTCAAGGCTACAAAAATTGCTGCAGTAAATCAATAAAACGTTCTTGCCCCTCTTTTTTTGACAGTGGGGCAAGTGCGTTTCATTAAAAACCGCATGAAATTACCAGGAAAAATAAGAAAATCAAGGTCTTGAAGCCTAGTTTCCATTCAGAACCTCTTCCTCAACCCCCACGCACAACCGCACGCTTCTCCCAAACCTCAGTCCTGATTCTGTAAAACTCTGGAGTCTTCGAATTTCTCTCTCACGCTAACCTCATTCCCCAACCAACAGCGAATCAGAGGGCATCCAACAAGTAGTTAAGTTTATTGACCATTTTATCAACTCAGGAATTCATGTTGATGCTAAAAATTATTTATTTTGCAGCGTTTTATTTTTCATTAACAATTCATTTTAAATTATAGGTACCTAAAATCTACCTACATTGGTTCATTTTATTTTATGGGTAGAAAGTTGAAAACGCACTTGCCCCACTACACGTGCGCACTTGCCCCCAACAGGGGGAAATGCGTTGTTTGAATGCTTCTAGGTTTTTCCTAATTCTTAATGAATTACTAAGTAAATTCAATTCATCCACACGTTATTCAACGTAGAAATGTCTGGGGAATGTAATGAAACTGTAGTCATTATTCAACTTGCAGTTTGAAGGAAATCGTAGCATCATTCAATCTCATGTCCGTTTCTAGGGTTCGTGAATGAGGTAGCTCATGTGGAGGTCTTCTGAACTCCCTTAATCTTCGAAATGACGGTTATTTTTGCAGCTTTAAATTCACTTATTTTTAAACTTCTGAATGGGTTTTGTTTTTGATAACAGAGAAATCTATGTAATGAATTCTGTTTTATTTTCATTTGTTTACACTTTAGTACTATGTACGCTGTAGCTGCGTGACTTGCCAATGCCGGAGAGAATCAATTTTATTTTTTTTAATCAGACAATTCATCTTCAAAGCCTCTAACTCAGCTAATCAAGGCAACATCGTTCTTTGATATCGTTTCCGAACATTTCTAAAAAGCACCATTTCGATTGTCGGCACTCCAGGTTTTGTGTGATTTGTGCGTTGGTTTCAGGAACTCGGAAACTTCCCAAATTACAGCTTTTTGTGTGTTATTATTTTTTTAATAATTATTTTTAATTTATTTTTTTCAACTTACTTTTTAACTTTTTCAACTTAGTAATCCATAACACCAATTTTCATTCAGCACGGCGACACGAACGTCGAAGGGAATCAATGAATCAATGGAGTTATTACCTCAATCAGAATCTCGCCAAAAATTTACGTACATCTATTATTGATTGTTTCGTTGGAATTAGTCGGGATGCGGCCCAGGGAAACTAAATGAAATTCTTTCATTTATTGTTTTATTGGATAACGTTTCGTCCGCTTACTGAGGACATCTTCAGTCCTTGAAAATATCAAGAAAGAATAAAAGAATGGATGGTTAGTTATAGTAAATGTCACCGGGAAAAAATAAAGAATGCTAAGAAAGAAACGGAAACGGTTTTTGTTGTTGTTTCACTTTGTTAGTTTCTGATAAATTTTTATACCTTATTATTGTTATCCATTAATAATATTTTAATATATTATTTATATTTTTACTTTTTACTTAAGCTGTTTCTACACTTCTTTTATAGCTTGTTAGCGAATTTTTGAAGAAAATTAAGCTATTGCTCTCGCCTCAAAATTTGTAGAATGTGAATTTTTGAAAAAATTTTATGCAGAAATCCGTTTCAGGCTATTCTGAATCATATTCTGAAGTTTAACGCATTTTTTTATGTATGTATGTATGAATATATGTATGTATGTATATATGTATGTATGAATATATGTATGTATATATGTATGTATGTATGTGTCTTCCAGACGATAACTGTCCGTAGAATTGTGCTAGAAACTTCAAACAAATTTTAAAATGTTAAGGACACAAAACGAAAGTTCAAGTTCGTTGGCCAGCATGATCGGATTACATCTTCGGGTTGAAATTTTCAAAAATATAGTCAAAAATTTCATAATAGCCTGTTTTTTGCGATTTGTTGTGCGAAATAATTTTTTCAGCATACTAACATGTGGTATATTCGGAATCAGCGTAAAATTTCCTATAAGAATATGTATCAAGTTTTCAAAAATTTCAAAGTTGAAAAATCAGTCAAAAATCGAAACAATGCCGTTCGCTAGTTGTAAAAATCGGTAATATTTGCATGAAACATTGTCCAAATTCAGATTGAACTACTCTTATGGAAGTATCCCTGTATAACCAATTATAGAACCATGCTGTTTAACACGTAAGTAGTAGGTGCTTAAAAAAAAAAAAATAAATAAAAAAAAAAAATAAAAAAAAAAAAAAAAAAAAAAAAAAAAAAATGTAATCACAACTGATGAGTTTACTCTGTGCCTGTGTTAATAAATTGATTCCATGTTTGTCTATCAAAATCATAAACTAAAATTTCTCAACACGATCAATAGCGACTGAAATGTCGAAGATTTCTTCAAAAATTCGCTCATGGGGTCATGCTGCACGACTGGACTTTTTTGGTTTGTTTTCCTTAGGTGAACCACTGTTTTTTTATTTGACAAATCCGTTATATTCGGATGGTTATAAATTTTTTCCTGGACACACCAGTAAGTATTTTGTTTAAATTAGTTCTGTTTTTATTTATTATTTTTTGTTTTTTCTGTTTAACATAACATTGCTTGTTTGTCCGTGCAGAGCTCTGCAGATGTCCTCAGTAAGAGGACGAAACGTAATACAATAACACAATAAATGAAATATAATTTCATTCATTTTCCCTGGGCCGCATCCCCTAATTCTAACAAAACAACAAGTACTTCCGGCCAACCAAGCTATTAACACCTATTATTGAGTTTTTCCTTTACGCTATATGCCGACCATATTCAAGGTACGTACCTAATTATCGTATCTACCGATGTCATTTCATTAGTTTACTTGGAGCCTTTAACAGCTCTCTGAAAGTGTACACAATAAGTATGGGTATCATCATGTAAATAAGTATTACTGAAATGGTATTTCTTTCTATAGAAAGAACGCTATAAAAAACGCACCACTCCAACGTATTCGTGTACTTCATTATTTTGGATGAAACATTCAATAAGAAGATAGATAGGGTATAAATTCAGTAGCACTCTCAATTATTATACGGAACTTGGAATTTTCAGTTTACTACTCCATCATACGAGTCTATTCAGCGAATTGAAAAATCCACCGCGAACAACATTTTTGCGATACAGCGGGGGAAACTCGCGTTGAGAAGAGCTTAGCGTTAACGAATGGGTTCACCGCAGTCTACCGCTTGCGTTGTGTTCTGCAGTAACTAAAGCGTGAGAAATGAAAAGTTACGAGTTTTGTTCGGAGAGAATTTCCAGAGATGAGGTTCTGACGGAGGTGGAGTGCCTTATAGATGGACTCGACGAAAACTTGCGGCATTCAACCAAACGGGTTTGGTAACAAGTTCGTATTTATACTGCAATCACAAACTCCGGAGTTTCACACTCCAAAAGGCACTCATCATGCCAGTTAAACACCCCAAACTTGAGACTCGATTAATGCACCAGATCTGATTTGATTATATTGCAGTCACAACAAAATGACCATATGAGCAAATTTGGGGCTGAAACAGCATGGTAATTTCAGTCAAGTACTCTAACTTGGGCATTCTAGCGAATGTTCGTAGAAAATAAAGCAATTTCAATGGCTCCAAAATTTTTAAAATGAGATCTTTTGGAAAATTCATTCGAAGAAATCCGTTTTAAGGCATTCTAAAACGATTTTTGGAGTAGGTATGGGCATTTCTTGTATCCGATAGAAGTTACACAGTAAATTAAGGGAGTTATGATCGCTTTAGTGACAAAAGGTCAAAAACACGAAAAAAAAACTTTAAAAAAATTAAATTAATCAAAAATCAAGCGTTTAAAAAAATCTCTAGGAGGAACTTTCAATCGGAAATAAGCTCTAAACTTGACCCTTAATGTACTGACCACCTTAAGCGGGACACCCTGCATATGAAGCATTTTCCTATGTGTTATGTCCTGGGAAATCAATATTAGAGAGTTTGTTCTTCCCGTGTACGCGAAAAGACTGAAATACCAACTGCGCATGCGTGAGTTTAAACGTCAACGCGTAGAACTACGCGTGTACGGGGAAAAGGCCTACCTAAACGTAGGCAGGAAAAATACTTTCGTTGGAATCCCGTCCTACGTGTAGTCGTCATATCCTGACGCAAAGGTGACCACAGTTTTAAGAATAGGCATTGGTTCTCCCTCTGACTGTCGTCTAATAACGTTTCCCTTTCACAGTTACCTACCTAGTCGAAAAAAGTAAAAACCTGTGATATATATAATTGCATTATTAAATCAAATTATGTTGATTATGTGAACAAAGTACCTACATCGTCCGACAGCCAGATATCTTGTTCACCTACTTGGGGTAAATGAAGTCGTTGATACTTTTCCAATTTTTAAGTAGATACCTACCCACTCAACGTAAGCATTCGCAAGTTCATTTCGTACTACAAAGTTGTATCTAACAACATATAGATCCAGACAACGAGCAACGAGCTGTTGTCAGTTCAATAACAAATTGAGTAGGTTGGTAGGAGAATTTGTACAAGGTACCATCTTAGATCCTGGAAATTACCATTTGATACAGCAGGGAAGGCACAAAAAATGATCTATTCCACGAGGCCTGATTAAGTAAACTTGATCTAGCTAGATGAAAAATTGAATTAGACAAAAAATAAAAAAGATGCCGTAATCGCGGCGCTCCCGGACGGTCACCCATCCAAGTAGGTACTAACCAAGCCCGATGTTGTTTACTTCGGTGATCAGACGAGAACCGATGTTTGCAACGAAATATGCGTTGGCGAATTCTACAAAAACTCTCTATTTATCCAAGATTCTCTCGCGATATACTCTTATCACCAAATAGTTCACATAAAATACATCCAACTACTAATACAGGAGCTAATGCCATTTCCCACCGTGTAGTAGTTGGATGTTTTCATCTACAGCTGCATCCTCCGACATGCAAAGGTAGAACTACCACGACGCGATAATTTATTTCTTGCTATTTCTGCCCTTGTGAGCAGAAGATACTGAAGTTGTCATGGAATGTAAGGCAACACTTGTACTCATACTCGGGGGAAGCTCGCCTTGCCAACTTTTTTTCCTCCCGGACCCCGGGTAAATGATGTAATTATACCCGTCTCACGGTCAGGAAGTGGAGATTTATCACTCCCAACTTACGTCATAGCGGATGTGTGTAACTGCCACTTTTTACATTTTATTCTAGTTAGAGGAGTTTGTGGGCGGTTTTCGGTTTTCAAACTGAATGCTGTTTGTCACCTGAGACCAGCCCAGTTTGTATAGCCAGGATGAAAAATGAGGATTCCCCGTGGTTAATCCTGCAACTCCATCTTTATGACTAACTTCATTGTTTCGTCTCTATACGTACTTATTACCTTTACTTAATCTATACCTATAAAAGTCAAATTATGTATGTGTCCTTCATGCGCAACCAAAATTATGAACCGATTTTGAATTTATTTTTTCAGCATGCACATAGAAAACCAGAGAGAAAGATAGGCTACATAGAAATTTCCCAACTCACACCTTTCAGCCTCAAAATGACCATTTCATAGCAAAACCGCGTTTGTTTCTTGCCTCATTCTAAAATACAGTCCATATTTTCAAAATAATATTGTTAATAAGTAATACTTGGTGCAAAAAAGAATATTGAAAAAAAAAAAAAAAAAAAAAATTGTAAAATACTTTACTTCATCAATAAGTGGTTCACTTCCACAATTTCATTAGTCCAAACCAATAATCACTTGTTAGCATGGAATTGGTTAGGCTTTAGCCTTGAGCTAGCTGCCTGAAAACCTTACGCGAGATGGGTGACGCGGAATTGTCACGAAATTTTCTTTTGATTTTCACGTACAAACAAGCCGTTGCTGGGGAAATGAAACTTCTTTAGTTTTCATAAATCACTCCTTGATATTATCATAAACAAATTGCACGTGATCTAGTTTTAACAACGTATATTCACTATTTTTGCCGTTTTATAAATATTTGATATTTTTTTATTACATTTGAGCTCAATTTTGCGCGCACAAATTCCATACATACGTCTAAATTTTTAAATACCATTATTTTTAAATACCATTATCATTTTTAAATACCAGCAAACTTTTTTCCAAATATTTTAATCTTAATTCAAAGTTCTGAAATGACATGTGCACACTTATGTATTACAACCTATGCCTGAATTTAATTTTTCAGCACTATTTTGAAAGAATCAAAATTAAATAAAGTGCTCGAAAAGCGCTGTTCCATGAATTGGTATTTTCTTTTGGAATTCTTGATTTTTTAAAAATGATAGAATGAATTGATCCCCTTGATTTTAAGGATATAAATGGTCTGGAATGACACAAAAACATCGCACACACATATTATATGAAAATAATATTCTAAAAGACTATAGATGGAGAAAATTTTCGCAAATTTAATTTGAACAAAATAAATATAATGATACTAATAATAATAAAATAAAATATAAAATAAATAAAGGTTGCAGCCGTTTCATTAATATCTTTTTTCCAGAAAATTCGCTTAAAAGACATCTAGGTAGGTTAATCAGGATCAGAGGTAAGTTAACCAAAATTTTTTTGGAGCGAGCGAAACATTTATTAATTACAGATTATCAATTTTATACTATATTTTTAGACCCGAAACTCAGAAGAAATCAGTCGCTGGAAACTAAATTTATATTTCAGCCTATTTTCCAACATTAACAGCCAACGAAATGTTTACGGTCGGATAAGACAAATTCAAACTGTTAGCAACTCTTTAGCATCAAAATGTTTACGTCAGGCTGCCAAAACGAATCCCATCGTTTTATCTGAACCTCCTGTTTACTCGATAGGGTCACCACTTAGAGGTTCACTTTTAAGCTCCTTCGCAAGCATAATAATCATCCATGCCCATGGTTTTTAACGTTATTGTTCGTTTTCTTCCACCATTGAAAATTTTAAGTGGTTGGTGTTGGTAGACATGATTACGTTTTGGTATCGTATTTGTTTAGGATAAATAAGATGAATAAAACTTTTGTTGGTCTTATCAAGACTTTCAGGTATACTGACCGTTATCAAATTGCAAATGTGCGACCATCTGTGAGCTGGACCACAACAGTACAGTTGTACTGTTACAGTTGGACTACATTACTACAGTTGTTTGGTACATTCCGATTTTCGAGCTGAATTTCGAAAACTTCTCAACCCAATCTTTCGATATTCTTGATATTTCGGGTGGTAGGTTGTTCCCAACACGTTTTCAGGCAATCTTCCAATTCTGCCATCCTACCCACTTTTGTGGTTTTTAGTGGCAAGTTTCTAATGCAGTTAAAACATACCATTCGTAGAAAATAATTATTTCCATGTTTTGAGTGAATTTTTGGCGGATATTTCCTGCCATCCTTCAAAGTGACTATAGCAATTTGGACAAAACTTGCAATTAATCGTTAGATTAATAGCTAGGGAGAAGGGGTGATTGTGTTTTCATTGTTGGATCCATAACTATGTGTGAGGAAAATCCCAATTAACCATAAAGAGACTAAAGCAAACAATCAAATCAGATTTTATTGCCGTCATACACTACATAGCAAATAGTCAACATAATAAACAAAATATACACATTAAAAACAAGACAGCTAGAACAATAAATTGCTAAACTAATATTAAGAAGGAGATAAAAGCACATATATTTATATAATCTAACTTGTGGCAAAGTTGATATCGAAAAATTCGTGAAGGCCATAAAGAGGAGCTGCTTCTTCACGACTGTAGAAAAGGCCCGAGGATGCAGGTTTTGAACGTTTTGGGGGACATGATTGAAAAATTTGATGCCTAGGTACTTGTGTCTCCTCTGCGATGCCGCCAATCTTAGGCGTGGGACGTCCAAGTTCATTATTTGGCGCGTACCGTGGTTGTGAACATCACCCCTTCTCGGAAGACAGCTCTTTTCCTCATGAGTTTGTTTGAAGGTCATGAGTATATAACATGAATACATCGTAAGTAGCCCATAGGATTTGAACAAGGGCTTGGCATGCGTTTGGTGGTGAACATCTGTAGGCGAAAGATTCGATTCACCCCAGCAGAGGCACCCCATACTGTCATTCACCGTCCATATGTAATCACCGAGACGAACAAACCATGATAGGCCGTCAGCAGCACCTCAGATGCAACGGATCTTGCTAAGCGCTTTAAGAGGAATAAGCAACTTGATAGCCTGGCGTGCAGTCGATATGACACGCCCATCTGACCTGGAGTCACTGTGAAAACCGAGTACTTTTATTGATAGCTCAGGCGTGTGTGGATAGTTGCTAATAATAATACTTTGCAATTCACTCGGGTTGACCTTAAGTTAGTTAGCAGTGAAAGTTAGCATTCTTCAGCTCGAGCCACTTGATGAGCAGAGTTTGGTTGAAGCTCAGACATATCATTACTGCAAGACGTAAAGGTGGAATCGTCCACATAGATAAATGAGCCATCACTCAAAATCGCTCAATCACACAGTGCCCCAACCAAAGACATGGGTGGTGACAACCAAACACATGAGAGCAACGGAATGTATCAACAACGAACAGAATCAACCAAATTGGTTGGCCTCCGCTGGGGGCACTCCTTATCGCAGCATCAGAACTCCGACCAGCTATAGCACCCAACTGTAGACCAGCCTTTGAGCTAAACTGCTGGGTCAGGGTTGGGACTTGCATACAAGAGTGCTGATCCTTCTAGTGCTCCCGAACGTACCTACTATGTTTGTAGTGAATGTCCCCTAATTATGATGCACTGTACACCAGGTGCCATAGGACCCATCAAGCAGATTCAAATTAAATGCAATTCTCTCGTCGTGAAAAGTCATGGTGATTCAACTGCAGGATATTTACACAGCTGATCCAAGAAACGTTACTCAGAAACCATTTGTTTGCAGAGTCTCATGAATTCCCAAAGAAGATTCAAAGCTCTCATCATTAGCCAAAAACCTAGTACTCGTCAGTTTATCTAGACGAATCTTAAAGTTGAATACTTTCTGTCGCGTATGAATTTTGTAACTTGTTAGTTCCTCCAATAAACAATATCAGAGCCTGGCCGGAGAGCAGTGCACAAAGAGGGGAAAGAGTGCTATTGGAAAAAGAAGAGCTCCAGTGGGGAAAACCACTCAATACCTCTACTCACCGGCAAAGAGCTCATTCTGATTGTGATATGAACTACAAACAACTTGCCTTATTCATCCTTCTCAAACCTCGCAACCAAGTTTGCTTTTATGATGTCCATGTTTCGGTATTATTGATCCGACATTCTCCCCGTTTAGTTAATTCTTTTAGTTTTCCGATTTAGATTAACTGACAGAAGCTACGATTCTTCCGAATCCGGCACTTAGGAAATTGGAGCCAGGAGCCTCAAGTCCGGCTAAGCCTTTTGACCAGCTATTAGATGGAGACTTCGGTCAAGAGATAATCCAGCCACTTAGGGCGTTCCGCCACGGAGGATCACTAACTTTTCAGGAGCTAATCCAGTTATTGGGGGTTTTGAGGTATAACTCTCGAGTCGGGATTAACTTTGGTGAAACGCATCCATAGGGTTCTCATCCATTTAGGGCTTCATTAGTCCACATGATCCACTCACATTCAAACGTCTCTATTTGGAGTAAATAATTTCATCTATTCAATACACTAAAATTCATCGCACGCAGCTGCAATACTTCCCAAGTTGGATAACAAACAAGATGCCAGACAACCAGAACATATCACCTATTTTGGTTTATTATTTCCAATAATAAGCCTATGTGATCGTGTAGCAAAAAATTTTTATAACCCCCCCTCAAACTTTGTCACTTTACGTTTCAAGGTGCGTAGAATCCAAAGTTGATAAAAGGCCTAAGAATTGACTTAAAAAAAGCGTTCTTTCGCACATAGACTCCATTTGGGGTTAGTTGGTCCTAACGTTTAACCATCCCGATCGCTTTACTCGCATAGATGCCACGGGCCAAAAACGGGCGGAAAAGTGTCTTTTTCGAGGCTTTGAGTGAGACGCACGCACGCACGCACGCTTGGCAGGGGGTTACGGTGGGTGGTGAGGGTGGGTGAGCGGGTGGTGGAGTGAGAGGAGGCGCCGCGGCACCTTGTGGTGTCTGGAGTGACCAGGGGCGTAGCAGAGGGGTGTAGGAGAATGGATATTATTTATTACTTTTAGGTGTTATACCCATTTAATACACCAAGGCACCATGAGGTGGGTACGGCGTTCCTTCGAGGAATGAATATAATTATGTTTTTTCTAGGTCATATTTGTGTGTTAATACCAATGCGTTTCCTACGCATATTTAATAACATATCCTCTCGACTTTTCGTACGTACTTAGATAATGATATTTTTAAGGCAATATCTATTTGAATAGCTCAAATCGAGAAATATAAACATGCGTACATAATTATAGAAGTATAGGTTGTGGCAACTCGAAATAGGACACGCCGAGGAGTCTGGACGGGCCTTATGACGTACGCAAGCCAACTAAAACTACGATCATACTCAATTGAAAAAATAATAAACCTTTGTGAAATAATTATCCGTTGTTTCCTAACGGGCGTCAGGCGCTAATTCCCGTGTTTTCGAAAGCACGCGTTTGGCGATGGATGGGTGATCCTAGAACTGGAAAACCTATCTTCTCCGAACGTAGCATATATGCTATTAGCACGAGTTGTATCTCTAATGGTACTGTCACTCTCTCTCTATGAGTGTGGATTTAATCCCCCATTGCACGACGGGGCGCCTAAGTTCATTACATGGTAGCATAGCGTGGTTAGGATTATGCACGGCTGACGCCTAGTAAACCGATCCACTATTTTTGGGGCGTTAATGTTTCAAAAGAAACATGGCCCGGGTTTCTAGAAGGAATACCCATTATACTCCCTTGGATACATAAATGCTTTCATTGGTTCTTGACTATCAATTTCACAATTTATCCCCTCATATTATTCCTATTTAACATACTTAATTTTCAAGGGCATTGTTTCCAAACCCAGGCCCATAGTGGGCACCTTCCACTGTAAGTCTCCAAAGTTGAGCAAGTTAATTCCCCAGGGCATAGTTCCCATTTTCGTAAGTCCCCAAAGTGGGCAGCTCCCTACTGTAAGTCTCCTGGTTGAGCAAGTTATATTATTCCCGATTGTTCCAATCTTTGGGGGAGTGTGACAGTTCCCGCGAGATCCAAGGGAATGCGCTGCCGTCGCTCCGTTGTTTCCCAACGGGCGTCAGGCGCTAATTCCCGTGTTTTCGAAAGCCCGCGTTTGGCGATGGATGGGTGATCCTAGAACTGGAAAACCTCGCCAGTTATTGTACCTCACCTCCACTACCTCCTACTGTAGATTATAATTTGGGATAACAAACTGTAGCATGTATCACGTGCAACACTGAAGAGAAAATGAAACAATAAATACAACACAAGTTATATATTATAGTGGTATAAATAGAGGTACCAAATGGTGACAGATCTCGGTAAAATTTTACAATGAAGCCAGCAATCATGAGGCTTATTTACTGTATACAATTACCCCGGCAGTTTCTCTAATGGAAAAATGTCCACAACATAATTTGTGCGGAAATCGGTTCACCCGTTGAGGCAGGGAATGGCAGCCGAACAGCAGTCTAGACCAAATTATAAACTCTTAATACGAATGTTTGTTCAAGTGCCACCCGTGTCTCCATTAGACACACCACGAGCAGCTAATTTTGAAAAACGCCACTCACAGCGCTCACTGTCACCAGTAAGTCTTGACGATTTTGTAAACGTTTATCAATTTGTGGGAGGAGGTGAACAGGTGTAGAACTTGGCAACGGGCCTTGGCTCAAAACTTATTTCTTCACCTCTACTGTAATTTCTTTAAAAGAAATACCATATGGGATAATGTTCTTAGGAAAAAGAGTAGGGAAAAAGTTTCCAATCTGGCTAGGGAAGATGTAAATTTAGAAGAAAAGCAATGGATAAGTATACCTTATTATGGGAAAATTTCGGATAAAATCGGCAAAATTCTATCATCTAGAGGTTACAAAGTAAGTTTTAGAACTAAAAATAGTCTTAAAGCATTACTAGGATCCGTTAAGGACAAAATCAATGTTCAGGATAAAAGTGGGGTTTATAAACTAAAATGTTCTTGTGGCTACGAATATTGCGGTCAAACTGGTAGGAAATTCAGGGAAAGAATAGACGAGCATCAGGAGGATTTCAGGGAAAATAAGGGTAAGTCTACATTTGCAAAACATCTTAAGGAATCTAATCATAGTTACAATTTTGATTTGACAGATAGACAGTTTGTAGAATTTCTTCATTTTTGTCCGAAGGGAGGTATGTTGAATGTACTTGAAAAATTCGAAATTATCAAAAGTGACAGGTCTGGTAAATGTTTAAATGAGGATATACCTCAATATATTTCACCACTAATAGGTCCATTTTTATAAAGCTTGGAATTATCCCTTCACACTGTTGAAACCCTATTTAGTTATTTCCCCTTTCACTTCATCTGATTAGCTATAATCCCCTTTCACTTTGTATGCACTTAATTGGTTGTACCTCCTGCCCCCTTTCTTTTCTCTCGACCAATGGGATTCAATCTCCCTTTCACTTTGTATGCACTTGATTGGTTGTACCTCCTGCCCCTTTCCTTTCTCTCGACCAATGGGATTCAATCTCCCTTCACCTGTCACTATATAAGTTGTGTCCTTTCTAATGTGTCTTCAGTTATTGTTTGTTACTGATGATGACCTAACCGTCGAAATCGATTTAACATTGTAACTCTTTATTTTTCGTGGAAATAGACAACGTTTTTCACTAACTTCCGTTTTTTTTTGCCATTTAATGTCTGTGTTATCTATGGCCCATATTCTCGTGACGTCACGCCTGGGGTAGGTTCCCTGCCCTACGCGATGAATAGCTACTCAACCAACCTATTTCTCACAAGAAGTTTGTCGTCTCACGTCAACATAATTCGTGGTTATAAGGCCATTTTTCAACAGTTTTGTTTTGAAAAAGTATAATATTGTAGCAATACAAAGTTTCAATTCGACTAAATGTTATAATAATCATGCCTGTCAGCGCAATTATTGATTGTAGATTGCTGTCAACAATACCAATCTAA
This sequence comes from Adelphocoris suturalis, assembly GCA_030762985.1. Taxonomy (NCBI): domain Eukaryota; kingdom Metazoa; phylum Arthropoda; class Insecta; order Hemiptera; family Miridae; genus Adelphocoris; species Adelphocoris suturalis. The sequence goes on from CM061042.1 coordinate 133,811,233, forward strand.
CGTGAACGAGTTTTTATTTGGACTTGGAGCCTACTAACTATAGTAGTTAATCAGTGTCAGAAAACTAAAGAACTTCATTCGTTTAGGCTTTGAGAATAATTATTAACTAGAAAAAGAGTAAAGACAAAATTATTGAAAATTCTCAGATGTCTTTACTGCAGTGTGGGTACATGGCCGTTGCTCAGGTTGCTTCATCAGCGTTTTATCAAAAGTTCTTAGTACTATGCATAACTGAGGAAGCTTTACTTGTTATATTGAATGAATAAAAGCAGAGATTTGATAGTTTGTCAAAGTAAACAAGGCAAGTTGTTGCTACACCAAGAAACGAAACTACTTAGGTAGGTACGTACGTCCTACCAGATTTGCTGTTGGTTTAAAGTGCCTAAACAAAGTAGGTGGGTCGTTGCTTTGCCGACGAATACAACCGCTGATTAGCAAGTTTGTCAAATATCGAATCAGGGAATATGCAACATGAATTTAAAACCAGCACCAAGGAAAAAACCTTGAAATGCATTCTTCTGAAGGTAAGATTTCATGAAGACGGCATCGGCAGTGCAGTTATTGCGCGAGTTTCGCAGTTACGCAAATTTTAGGGGCAAAAAAGGTAATTATCAATGAAGTACATGAACAAGTAATACTATACGGAAAGTACGTAGGTATTCCTTCCCTCTAGGTACTCATCTTCGCGGCTGATGTCTGGAACCTCTACAACACTTGTATGTCAACTCCCCAACACACGTTTCATATGGATCTCTGATTTCATAGCGTTTGAGGTAATCACCTGATAATAACTTGATGTAATTTGCATACAATTTATCACCTTGCATATTACAAATAATGAAAATATTGACTAGGAACTAGGTAAGACTATGTTATGCAGTTGTCCAGTTGTGGCTACAAATGGCGCATTTTCGCATGGTTTACTCGTCACCATGACAACAAGATGAAATAACTTCGACTTCACCCATAGGTGATATTCTCGAGACTTCGACACTAGCGCATCCTTACATCGAGGCAAGGCGAAGTCGAAGTTATTTCACCTTGTGGTCATGGTGATGAGTAAACGATGCGAAAATGCGCCATTTGTAGACACGGCTGGCCATACTGCATAACGTAGTCTTACCTAGTTCTTATTCAAGTAAATATTTTTTAATATGCAACGTAATACATTTTATGCAAATTACATCAAGTCATTATCACATGTTGACCTCAAACGCTACGAACGCTAGATTAATCTGTGCGGTCGAGATCCATATGAAATGTGTGTTGGGGAGTTGACATACAAGTGATAGAATTACCTATATAGTTTTAAGAACTGTCCTTTGAATCAATTAAGAAACTAAAAATCATCGGAGTACTATGAAAGTGGTCATGTGAATGGAGGTGCCATGAGAGCTCTGCTAGACGGGAATATCAGGTAAGTACATAATGTACCTGTGCTTCCTCAGTTAAGCATAGTACTACGAAATTATAGTAAAACGCTGATGAAGCTACTTGAGCAATGGCCATGTACCTACACTGCAGTACAGACACCTGAGGAATTTTCAAAAAAATTGTCTTCACTATTTTTCAGGTTAATTATTCGCAAAGCCTAAACGAAGGAAGTTCTCGGACACTGATTAACTACAATAGTTAGTAGAAACGGAAGTTAGTGAAAAACGTTGTCTATTTCCACGAAAAATAAAGAGTTACAATGTTAAATCGATTTCGACGGTTAGGCCATCATCAGTAACAAACAATAACTGAAGACACATTAGAAAGGACACAGCTTATATAGAGACAGGTGAAGGGAGATTGAATCCCATTGGTCGAGAGAAAGGAAAGGGGCAGGAGGTACAACCAATCAAGTGCATACAAAGTGAAAGGGAGATTGAATCCCATTGGTCGAGAGAAAAGAAAGGGGGCAGGAGGTACAACCAATTAAGTGCATACAAAGTGAAAGGGGATTATAGCTAATCAGATGAGGTGAAAGGGGGGAAATAACTAAATAGGGTTTCAACAGTGTGAAGGGATAATTCCAAGGTTTACAGAAATGGACCTATCAGTGGTGAAATATATTGAGGTATATCCTCATTTAAACATTTACCAGACCTGTCACTTTTGATAATTTCGAATTTTTCAAGTACATTCAACATACCTCCCTTTGGGCAAAAATGAAGAAATTCTACAAACTGTCTGTCTGTCAAATCAAAATTGTAACTATGATTAGATAGATTAGAAGCATAGCGGCTAGTAACGGATATGGAGGAGATCTCGTTGATACCATATGGGATAAGGTTCTTAGGAAAAAGAGTAGGGAAAAAGTTTCCAATCTGGCTCGGGAAGATGTAACTTTAGAAGAAAAGCAATGGATAAGTTTACCTTATTATGGGAAAATTTCTGATAAAATTGGCAAAATTCTATCATCGAGAGGTTATAAAGTAGGTTTTAAAAATAAAAATAGTCTTAAAGCATTACTAGGATCCGTTAAGGATAAAATTAGTGTGCAGGATAAAAGTGGAGTTTATAAATTAAAATGTTCTTGTGGCTACGAATATTGCGGTCAGACTGGTAGGAAATTTAGGGAAAGAATAGACGAGCATATGGAGGATTTCAGGGAAAATAAGGGTAAGTCTACATTTGCAAAACATCTTAAGGAATCTAATCATAGTTACAATTTTGATTTGACAGACAAACAGTTTGTAGAATTTCTTCATTTTTGCCCAAAGGGAGGTATGTTGAATGTACTTGAAAAATTCGAAATTATCAAAAGTGACAGGTCTGGTAAATGTTTAAATGAGGATATACCTCAATATATTTCACCACTGATAGGTCCATTTCTGTAAACCTTGGAATTATCCCTTCACACTGTTGAAACCCTATTTAGTTATTTCCCCCCTTTCACCTCATCTGATTAGCTATAATCCCCTTTCACTTTGTATGCACTTAATTGGTTGTACCTCCTGCCCCCTTTCTTTTCTCTCGACCAATGGGATTCAATCTCCCTTTCACTTTGTATGCACTTGATTGGTTGTACCTCCTGCCCCTTTCCTTTCTCTCGACCAATGGGATTCAATCTCCCTTCACCTGTCTCTATATAAGCTGTGTCCTTTCTAATGTGTCTTCAGTTATTGTTTGTTACTGATGATGGCCTAACCGTCGAAATCGATTTAACATTGTAACTCTTTATTTTTCGTGGAAATAGACAACGTTTTTCACTAACTTCCGTTTTATAATGGGTTTCCACAACTTCGTCGCGAGTGATTTAGTTCGTACTAGTTAGTAGGTTCCTAGTCCTAATAAAAACTCGTTCACCGTTAGATTGGTATCGCTGGCTACAACCTACAACCAATAATCGAGCTGGCAGGCACGATTATTTTAACGATTTAGTTGAATTGAAACCTTGTACTGCTGCAATATTACTTTTGCAAAACAAAACTGTTGAAAAATGGCTTTATAACCACAAATTAAGTTGACGTGAGACGGCAAACTTCTTGTGAAAAATAGGTTGGTTGATTCGCGATTCCCTGACGTAGCGCAGTCATGGCCGACTTTGGCTGAAAAGCTAACCTACTACAGGCGTGACCTCACGAGTATATGGGCTATATGAGAAAAACGGACCAGCCACCTCTAATCCCTCAATGAATATGCCATGATTAATTGTGGGTTGACGGTCTTTCGGAATGGGGTTTCTGAGGATTATAGCTTCAGTTTGACACGTTCTTGAAGTTTTTCTGTTGAACAGAAATATAGTAAAATGTCCAAGAAAAATGACAAGCGTCGATAGCGACGAACCTTCTATTACTCGGTGTTTCAGATTATATGAATATTATGATCAGTGACCTTCGGACGTTTTAGCTGTTGTTTGTTGTTTTAAAAAAAGTAGGGTTTAACACCTACCAATTAGGTCACAATGGCTACCGATTACGTCTATTATTGACATTTTATGTCTTTGCTATGGCACATAAACTAAAAAAAAACTCGGCGCTTTGCGCCTCAGCGGGGGGCTCCGCCCCCCTGCACCCCCGGTTTATTTCTTTTTCCATACTCTGTATGAAATCATAGGAACACAGAATGTGTTTTTGCGATGATTCTATTTCCTTACCAACGGCTTGGTTGCACGTGAATAATAACAATATTTGGCAATAATAAAATAAATAATTGTTAGACATTTAATTTGGTCTAAAACCCTATAAATAATATATAAATAAATATGTAGCTACAAGAAAAATACTATATAAATTGAGAGCTTTCCAACGAATGGTGAACGATTTCTGTGCGATTAAAATTGCGGAAGTTCCATTTCCCTACCAACGGCTCGGTTGTACGTGAAAATCATAAGAAAATTTACAAGCGGTTGCAATCATGTTGACAATATCAATTATTGAGAATGATCATCTGTGTGTAAAAAATTGATTCAAATAACCATGCTCATAACTCAGGTTGATGGCCACGCACTTCGCAGTAGTTAACATAATATGGTTGGATAAATCAGGAGCTTTCCAACGAATGGTGAACGATTTCTGTGCGATTAAAATTGCGGAAGTTCCATTTCCCTACCAACGGCTTGGTTGTACGTGAAAATCATTATAAAAGGCGCATAACGGTTTTTTCTGTCGGTTTTTTGTGACGATTTTTTTTCGGTAGGTCATCGCAAAAACACATTCTGTGTTAAAAAAAGTCACGGAAATTGCTCACAAAAATATTCTGATGATTTCCGCTTACAACCGAGTCGTTGCTAGGGAAATGGTACTTCGTCATTTTTCATCCCACAAAATTCATTGACCACTCGTTCGAAAGCTCTCGATTTATCCAGCTATATTATGTTAACTACTGCGAAGTGCGTAGCCAACAAGGTGAGTTATGAGCATGGTTATTGGAATAATTGTGTACACTCAGGTGATCATTCTCAATAATTGATATTGGGAACATAATTGCAACCGCTTGTTGAATTCTGATGATACGAGTCTACAACTAAACACATAAAATGTCCCAATGCGTTGCAGACTCGTATGCAAGCGTTTCCAGACCTGTCTTGTCTTTATTTTCTCTTTGTTCGGGATATAAAGGCCTTTACTCAGACTTTGAGGCCAGAATCAATTATTTACGCCCAATAATGTGTTATACATAAGTATTCATATGTATTGTTAGACGAAATACGACGGAATATGCAATGAAAAATGAACCTGTAATTTTCTAACGAAATCACAACTTAAACTAGATAACAACATTTTGTCGGTTTCCGCGTCCCTCTCGACGAGCACACATGTTTCCAGCACAACAGTATTATGGTAAATATTTTTGTATAGGTATTTCAGATTTAATTGATGAGAATAAATATATTTGTATAGGTATTTCAGATTTAAGTGATGAGAATAAATTGATGTGTATGTGATTACCCAAGATTTCCAAACAGTTATCCAGTCTTCTCTCACACGAATATGCGCTAAAAAAAAAACTCCAGAATAAACGAGGAATAAACGTCAGGAAACAAAAAATTAGGATTTCCCCTCTACCTCTAAATGAAAGGATATTCTAACGTAAACAAGCTTTATAAAAAAGGCCTTCAGTCCTTAAATTTCTTTTTCGAATATTTCGAACGCTTAATACAAACATACCACTATTTTCCAAACTAAAAGATTTCATACCAAAAGAACAACGTTCAGACTTGGTCTACCAGATCCCTTGTGGTAGTGGTTGGTGAAGAAAAGTGTATGTGGGGGAAACGTGTGAGAAAGGACTATAAGAATTTCACAGAACCATGCTCGTTGGTTCTCAACACCTACACCTAGGATAAGTGAGTGCACTAAGTCCTAGTAAACGAATACATGTGAATCCTGTCTCTAAGCACGCTATACAACACTACCTTTACATAAATTATAGTACCAAGCACAAAATTGTTTCAAATTAATAAAATTAAAGGAAAAAAAAAAAAAAAAACAGGCTTTTGGAAAAAGTTGAACCTTTCAGGGCGGGAGGAGTGCAAACTTTCACTCTCAACGTACGACCAAACCTCAAGCAAGGCTGGCTGTTGCTGCCATTGGCCAACTGCCATTCATAATAGTGTTCTCTTTGAAAATATTCACTAATCGCGAAATTGAGATTTGATTCCAAGCATACGTTCCCTCAAAAAGCTTAAACTTGCAATAGACGCACAAAATCGTAGACACCCCTTTTTCCCGAGAAAATGTGAATCATATATGACAAAGAATAGCGAAATGTTTACGTAAGGGTCGGCCCACGGATGCGAACGGGGATCCGGGAATACTGGCGGCTCTAAAATAACTGGGTCGCTGCTTGAGCGACCAGAAGCGCCAATTTGGGAGTTTTAAGCACGCAACTATAATATCAAAGGTTTCTCACAATTTGACGTTAGTTCTATTTTAGGGAACGTTGACTAACGAGAAATTCGGGACCGCGTTGTTGAGACAAATCAATGAACATATTAGTAAGTAATGCACACATTACAGAGAAGTCCCTACGAATGGATTGTACATAATGATTTTGGCGAGAATTGCGTGGTTTTACTCGATGTACCCCCTCTTATATAACCTAATATGAATATCATGTTATAAACAGAACTGCTCTTACGAATTGCTGGAAAATATCAACACTAAGAAATTTTAAATGACTGAGAATGGTTTCTTAGAGAAATTCAATCCAGAATATTGAAATAAACAAACAACAATCGACCTGGTGTAATAATTTCAATGGAATACCCTTTTCGAGAAAAGGAGTCAATTAGGACTTTTGTTACCTATTGACGGCCTCACGAAGCAAAGTCTTATTTAATTTCGTTTATTTTTATTTCGTTGGAAGCTGGTGGGCCAACCTACTTTCAATACATCTGTCATGTCTTGGGACGGTTATGATGTCAGATTAACTGACAACTTGCGGCTTGCTTTACTAAGTCCTTGATAATAAACTGATGTTGCCTTTGCTTTTAACAATAGGAAAAAATATAGATCAGAACTCACGTAGTGATGAGCAACACATTAAGCGCATTTTCTTTTAATAGATTTGTGTTTCACAGGGAATGACGAAACAAGTGAAATTAATCATATTCTACCTGTCTCACAAAGGCTACGTTTCGGATTTCAGCTTCGTGGGATAAATGGCATAGAATTAGCGTTAAGAGTTCACTCAGCTGATAGGGGTAGTTTGGCAAGTAAATATCCTATTCTGCATGTCTCACAGAGTCCGTTTCAAATCTCAGTTCTTAGGATAAATAGCATAGAAATTAACGTTAGCAGCTCACTCAGTTTATTGGAGTGATTCGACAAGTTAAAATCTTATACTTGGCTAATCGTGACTCCGTTCCAAATTTCAGCTCCGCAGGATAATAATAGCGTAGAAATTGGATTTTTTAAATCACGAAATTAGCTCACTCTGCTAATTATTGATGGCGATTTTTGCAAGCACTTTATTTTGAATGATTAGCATTTTGTGACCCATCCCTTCATTCGGTTCAGCCGTTCACGAGTCGAAGCGCTTTTACGAGGATACATATACGAGTACATACATAAACGGAAAAAGTGAATATATCTGATAGCAATACAATTTTAATTATTATCATTATTTTTTTTTTTTTTTTAAGAAAATGTACTATTTTAAAAATAGTAAGATAAGTATATAGTACCGCAGTAGGTAGCAAGCGTTTGTGGCTTCATGTCTACCGAGTTTGCCAGAGGAGAGCACAGAGATCAGTTATTACAATTTGAATCGAAATGTTTACAATAAAACCTGAAAATTATGCTGAAAGAATCAAACTTCTAGAGTGATCACAAGTGTGTAATTCACATATTGAAATCTTTCTTGAAATGCAAACCAAAATAAGATTGAATTAAATTGGAAAGGAGTGGATGAAGAGAGAAGAGACATTATAAATAACTGCAACAACGGGCCTGAAGAATTATGGGCAATAAAGCCGGGATGGAGGGGGGGGGGGGGGGGAATTACACCGTCTCTATTAGATCTGAAATAAACCGGACATGCATATCGACCAACTTTAGAATATCGGACACGAAACAAAAACATCCAGACTAGAAAAGTAACTTTTAGCTGAGAGGAGAGGAATCAGAATCGTATATATTGTCATAACATGATAGAATGTAGGGCTATTGTCAACGTATTTTGTAGTAGGTAAATTAACTTTCCTGTATCCAATAAAGGGAAGAAAAACATAGAATGATTAAAGTAATAATAATAAAATGAAATAAAAGAGTGTAGGCTGGTCATTAACCCGCCTAAAAGGAATTTCGGCCGGGGCTTCCCGACAGAGCCCGGACCCGACCCACCATGGCGGCCTCCCAGGGGCTCCCACCTATTTCTAGGTAAGCACCCCTTGCTGCGATTCATAAATCGCGCATAAATTTTTTTGCAAATCAAATTAATCTTTTGGCAAATTTAATTGAACTTTTTACAAATAAATTTAATCTTTTTACAAATAAAGTTAATCTTTTGCAAATACGATAAACTGAGTTAAAATGTTGTTTTATGGAAAATGTTGTGTATGATGACTTAAAATGTTGTGTTATAGACGTATACAGACTTAAAAAAAAAGGGAAAAACCCTCGAATGACAAGCTTGAATAATAAGATAACTTCTTTCTTACTTCGTCCGAGAATTAAGGGTACCCGGAAAGTGTACCGTTTTCGGGATAGTTTAACGTTGGTTTCCCAATCTCGAACCGAGATAATTCGACAAACTTTCCGAACACCCTTAATTCACTGTTAGAAAAAAGTTACCTTATTATGCAAGCTTGTCATTCGAGGGTGTTTTCCTTTTAGCGAATTTTTGAAGAAAATTAAGCTATTGCTCTCGCCTCAAAATTTGTAGAATGTGAATTTTTGAAGAAAAAAAATTATGCAGAAATCCGTTTCAGGCTATTCTGAATCATATTCTGAAGTTTAACGCATTTTTTTATGTATGTATATATGTATGTATGTATGTATATATGTATGTATGTATGTATATATGTATGTATGTATGTATGTGTCATTCCAGACGATAACTGTCCGTAGAATTGTGCTAGAAACTTCAAACAAATTTTAAAATGTTAAGGGCACAAAACGAAAGTTCAAGTTCGTTGGCCAGCTTGATCGGATTACATCTTCGGGTTGAAATTTTCAAAAATGTAGTCAAAATTTTCAAAATAGCCTGTTTTTTGCGATTTGTCGTGCGAAATAATTTTTTCAGCATACTAACATGTGGTATATTCGGAATCAGCGTAAAATTTCCTATAAGAATATGTATCAAGTTTTCAAAAATTTCAAAGTTGAAAAATCAGTCAAAAATCGAAATAATGCCGTTCGCTGGTTGTAAAAATCGGTTATATTCTTCAAAAATTCGCTCATGGGGTCATGCTGCATGACTGGACTTTTTTTTTTTAACACAGAATGTGTTTTAGCCATGGACTAACTAGCCGAAAATGGAACGCGGGATGGGAACGAAATGTGTGACGGGAAGCGAGAGGTCGTGGGTTCGAATCCCGGCCAGGCCTGAAAATTTTTTTTTTTTTTCTCGTGAGACGAAGGTCGTGGGTTCGAATCCCGGCCAGGCCTGAAAAAAAATTTTTTTTTTTTCTCGTGAGACGAAGGTCGTGGGTTCGAATCCCGGCCAGGCCTGAAATTTTTTTTTTTTTTTTTTTTTCGTGAGACGAAGGTTGTGGGTTTGAATCCCAGCCAGGCTTGATTTTTTAACAACGCAATTTTCGTAGTTTCATACTATAACTATATAAATTGATGTTATAAATGAATAGTAAACAATGACGCTTGTTTGGTTGTCACTTGGTTGCGCGACAACGCAAACACATTCTGTGTTTCAATAATTTCGTCCGAAGTATGTAAATAGAGGTAACCGGGGGTCCAGGGGGCTTGCCCCCTGGCGAGGCGCGGAGCGCCGAGTTTTTTTCAAGTCTACATACGTCCATAACACAACATGGAAAATTTGCCAAAAACAACGCAAAAAGATTAACTTTATTTGTAAAAAGATTAAATTTATCTGTAAAAAGATTAAATTTATTTAAACAAATTAAATTTGCCAAAAGATTAATTTGATTTGCAAAAAGATTAACTCTATTTGCAAATACCATATTGTACCTGTAATCTTAGTTAACTGTGCTGGGGAAGATTAAATATCCCAAGATTACTAACTCTTCACGAAGATATGTGGCAACGCATTTGAAGTAGTAAACTATAAATCCAAGAAAATTGACTTTGAAATGTGATAGAAGACATTTACTTACTTTTAAACAACGCCCTCTACGCAGTTGTTATTCGGTAAAACTCACTCCGCGGTTATGATTAAAAGAAATGGCGTCTTGGCTCAAGAAAGAAAGAAATCAAGGAGGGCATGAGAAAAATGATTTAGGTTTCGTCTCGTTCCACTTACTTTTTTCCTCGAGGATTCTAATATCATCAAGAGAAGTTCTCATCTTGAGCCTCGTCCTCACAAATAAAAGCAGTAGTAGGTTCTATTCTTATTCTAATATTTGTTCCCTCGAGAGAGAATCAACATTTCTATAGGTAATAATTGCTCTCTGGCTGTTGATTAAAAAAAACATGAAACTAAAAATATACGAATTTGCGTTCAACTTGTAAAAACATGTAGGTAGGGACTAAGAAAATCCCGGTTTTTCCTTTTAGCGAATTTCCGTAGAAAATGAAACTATTGCAATGACTCAAAAAATTTTAAAATCAAAATTTTGGGAAAAATTTCTTCATCGAAATCCGTTTTTAGGCATTTTGAAACAAATCCCAGAGTTTAACGCATTTTCATATGTACCTATAATATGTACTTTGTTTCGTATGAATAATAGACAAACGAAGAAAGGAAAAAGATGTTTTTGATATTTCGAATATAAATCTTGTTCACAAGTTAGAAGTTGAAAATGGAAATGAAATTACAATATATAACTGTCGTATAGTCTCGACATTTCGCTTGTTGAAGTCGGTACGGTTGGCTTAATCTAAGCCTGACATCTTTGCTTTCTCTCAAAGGTATGAAAGTTTTCTACGACTGACATTCAGGAAGTATATTTTGCGAGTACATAAATAAAACTTTTTAAAAAATTACCGGTTTTATGAATGTTACCCGTTCACGGCACTAGCTATAAACGCTTGCATACGAGTCTGCAACACATTGGGACATGTTATGTCTTTAGTTGCAGGCTCGTATGCAAGCTCTAAGAGCCACTCAGCTGATCCGGACCCTGGGCACCGTCAAGTAAATGTCCTAAAGAGGCTACATACGAAATTACAGCTTCCTAGAGTGTAAAGCATAGAAATTAGCTTTAAGAGCCACTCATCTGATCCGGACCCTGGGCATGGTCAAGTAAATGTCCTAAAGAGGCTACATACGAAATTACAGCTTCCTAGATTGTAAAGCATAGAAATTAGCTTCAAGATCCACTCATTTGATCCGGACCCTGGGAATCGTCACGTAAATATTCTAAAGAGGCTACATACGAAATTACACCTTCCTGGAGTGTAAAGCATAGAAATTAGCTTTAAGAGCCACTCATCTGATCCGGACCCTGGGCATCGTCAAGTAAATGTCCTAAAGAGGCTTCATACGAAATTACAGCTTCCTAGAGTGTGAAGCATAGAAATTACCTATTAAAATGATTTAACCACCGCTTCACAAATCAAACCGTTCTCGCAATATTTGGATCACCTGCTATGAATCAAATCATCGAAACACCAGCTCAATGAAATCATCAGAAATTGGCAATCATGTTCACAATATCAATTATTGAGAATGATCACAATTATTCAAATAACCTTGCCCATAACTCAGCTTGTTGGCCACGCACTTCGCATTAGTTAACATAATATGGTTGGATAAATCGAGAGCTTTCGAACGAATGGTCGACGAATTTTGTGGAATGAAAAACGAAGAAGTGCCATATCCCTAGCAACGACTCGGTTGTAAGCGGAAATCATCAAAATATTTTCGTGAGCAATTTCCCGTGACGTTTTTTTATTTAGCTTATGTGCCATAGCAAAGACATAAAATGTCAAAAACGGCTAAAAATTGTTAAATTTATATTTTTTAGTAGAATATTGCTCAAATAAAGTGTATTAGCTATAGAATGGAATATTCAAAAATTGATGTACAAAATTATGCTGAAAAGTTCCCAGTCATGCAGCATGATCGTATGAGAAAATTTTAGTAAATTACCGTATTGAATATTGTTAAATTATTTTGAAATTTGAGCTTTTTGAGTGCAAGGAAATTGTTTACTATTAATTGTATGGCAAAAAACGTATGACAAACAATAATCTCCTATTAAAATGGAGGTTTTGAATTTTTCGCTTTTATTGCAGTTGTTACGCTCCAGGAAAATAACTATCACAGTCGAAGAGGTTTGGTCACCCTGGCCTCTTAGCTCTGGTCGTTAGAGCGTTGCAACTCCGGGAAATTAATAATAATTTCTCGTAGTTGTGACGACGCGAGTTCGAACTCCTGTCGAGGTATCAAATATTTTTAGCCCGTTACAGTGGCGCAGCCGAAATAGGACCCGAAATCATACGAAACAATAATTAATTAAATCCCTCTCGAGCCAAAAGACTGTAAACATCACATTTCCTGTTGTTATGCCTTTCATTTCCTCACTCACTTGAGTCAAAACACACCGCGACAATGACCTCGCTCGACTGCTGACTTGTTCCAGCGAGCATCTGCTGAGCCAGCGGCCTGCAGTTACACTTCGTCATTCGTCCGACCCCAAACCAGCCGAGACGGCTGGTATTTGACTCCGGGGAAATGTTACGCTCCAGGAAAATACCTCTCACAGTCGAATAGGTTTGATAACCCTGGCCTCTTAGCTCTGGTCGTTAGAGTGTCGCAACTACGGGAAATTATTAATAATTTCTCGTAGTTGTGACGACGCGAGTTCGAACTCCTGTCGAGGTAGCAAAATATTTTTGGGCCGTTACAGTGGCGCAGCCGAAATAGGACCCGAAATCATACGAAACAATAATTAATTAAATCCCTCTCGAGCCAAAAGACTGTACACATCACATTTCCTGTTGTTATGCCTTTCATTTCCTCATTCACTTGAGTCAAAACACACCGTGACAATGACCTCGCTCGACTGCTGACTTGTTCCAGCGAGCATCTGCTGAGCCAGCGGCCTGCAGTTACACTTCGTCATTCGTCCGACCCCAAACCAGCCGAGACGGCTGGTATTTGACTCCGGGGAAATGTTACGCTCCAGGAAAATAACTCACAGTCGAAGAGGTTTGGTCACCCTGGCCTCTTAGCTCTGGTCGTTAGAGCGTTGCAACTGCGGGAAATTATTAATAATTTCTCGTAGTTGTGACGACGCGAGTTCGAACTCCTGTCGAGGTATCAAATATTTTTGGGCCGTTACACAGTTTTTATAAACAAAAGTGGTTTTTACAAATAAAATAAACAATTTTAGCCAAATGTTTTCTGTCTCACTCAGCATAAACTAAATTTTCAAAATTCAGTTTCAAATCTTTTCTATTGATGAACACAATTTTGGCTTTGGACCCCAGACTATTATGCAACTCTCGGAGAGAATTGGAAAATTTGATTCACAGTCGAAACTTGAAGAAAAAAAATTTAATTTCTCAGATTTATCCAGATTACTAATATAGCAGCAAGATTTATTCATATTATGAAGAAACGGCCTGAAGTTATTTCTAGATTTAAAAATCTGTTATTTTTATAAGATTATCACTAATAAAATAAATCCATTTCTGTAAAACAGGACTCTGTTGATAATTTCCGTATTATACAAGGGTTATAATTAAAAAACCGGTTATTTTGGATGGTATCATAAATCACTATTGCCCACGGCTTCCAACCGGCTGATGACACAGAGATTAAAATCCACGGTCTCGTGGATAAATAAATTCCCTGTGATAGAGTAGAATCAGGCAGGTATTAATAAAAGGAAACTCACAAATTCTCCACAACAGAATGTTAAGTTGGACCTCAATTGTAAAATTGTTAAAGGTACGTACGGTATTGTCTTCGTTCCTCCCCTCTTCGCACGAATTGAGGCCTTTTTCGACTTCTTCACTGCTGACGCCACTGAAACAATGGAATGATACGATTAGAAGACAAATCATCAAAACAAAATATTTGTAGGTACCTACACAGAACAGAGTTCAAAATTTACTCATCCATTCGTACATAGGAATGAACATGCATATAAATTCAACAATCAGAAGTAGTTTGACATTGACTTATGAGCCTCTGGCTGTTAGCCCACCCAGGCTCTTTTAGCGAATTCTGCATACCATAAATCTATATCGAGAGAAAGAGATGATCGACCCACAATATGTATGTTGTCAAAAATTATCAGGATAAGGGTCAAAACGAATAAAAGTCCTTATCGCCGAGCTTTCGGTTTATATAAAACCATCATCAGGGCTCAAGAATCTTCTATGGAATCTTCTTCCATGACACGGTCATGGATTATGAGTTAAATGTCAAAACAAAAACAAGAACCTTGAGTTTAGTTGAGCTCTGTATGCTTGCCAGGGGTGTTTTTTCTATTTTAGCCTTTATTTTTTGAGTCCTATTCATGTGCCAATTGTTGTCAGCCTCAACTGCAACCAGTTCTTGTTTTTGTTATGACGTTTAACTCACAATCCATGACCGTGTCCTATATTTTGACACCATAGAAGATTCTTGAGCCCTGATGATGGTCTTATATAAACCGAAAGCTCGGCGATAAGTGCTTTTATTTGTTTTGACCCTTATCCTGATAATTTTTGACAACATGAATCTATATCTGTAGATCAGAAAATATACTTAAGAATGGGAACTCGTTTAGGAGCTACGCAATAGAACCCTGCGTTCAAACTTTTCAAACTTATTCATATACAGAGTGTCACATAGTACTTCAATCATCCATACTGATCAATTTTTCTATTTTCCAAAGAAGGAAATTTTGATTTTGGGGGACTTTTTTTTTAACTTCCAGATCACAAAACTAGCTGGAAAAAATTCTAGCACCTTTTTTTTTTTTTTTTTTTTTTCAATATTCGTGGCGTAACATGAACAATATACTCTCTTCGATTATTTAATCGAACAGTAAAACATCACCACATAAGATCATTGTAACTGGGTATCTATACTTTTTCATAGAAGAGTTTGTGTTAATTTCATAATTTTTATCTTATAATGTTCGATTGATGGAGGAGTAATAATTGTAAATAACCCTGTTAGGGTTACAGTAGGAGAGGGCCTCAAGGCTCTATGTAACTCTAATTTGCTAAATAAAACTTTTTATCAATCAATCTTCCCACGATTCACACTCCAAGGGAGCGCCTAAATTTTACAGACATATGAATGTGGCGACAGCGCCTAATATAAATAATATACTTACCTACTTACAACAAATTACTTAAAATTTCGAATTTTTCAATCAATAACAGGGATCTCATGAAATTATAAACGTTACCCAGTAAAACTAAAAACCCACGTTTTATTTGGTTAATTACTTGGCATATAGCTTGTAATATAAATATTCGGTATATAAATGAAAGGGAATGTGTAATAGCGTTTAAACCTCTGTAAGCATAAGGCTTTATTAGATGAAACTGAATAGTACAAGAATGAGAATTTTACGAGTTAATAAACTAAGAAATATAACCATGGTGAACGACAACTGTTCATGTGATGCATTCTGATTGTAGGAGATATCGAATATATCACATTCTCCCCCGCTGAAAGATATAGTCCTCACTTCAAAACATAGTCATTCAGGTAACTTCCTTTCTCTCTTCGGCCTTGTTCCCAGTGATTCATCTTGATCTTGAAATAAAGGCAGGCGTTCCACAAGGTAGCGTGCTTGGGCCCTTGCTCTATCTTCTGTTTACACGTGATGTATCCAGCGATGACGACACAACAATTGCAACTTTTGCTGATGATACTGCCCTATTAGCAGTTGGCAATACGGTAGAGGAAGCAACTAGGAAATTACAAGTTATTGTTAACAATGTCAGTACATGGACTAAAAAATGGTGGCTCAAACTCAATGAACAGAAATCTACACATATTAACTTTACGAATAAAAATGTAACAAAAATACCAGTCATACTGAATGGGCGTGAGATCCCTTACGCCAATACAGCAAAGTATTTAGGAATGACTCTGGACGCAAAACTGATATGGAAGGAGCATGTCATTAAAAAAAGAGATCAATTAAATATCAAGTTCAAAAAAATGTACTGGCTGCTCGGCAGGTACTCTGATCTATCCCTACACAATAAATTGCGTATATACAAACAAATTCTAAGGCCCGCTTGGACGTATGGCATCCAGCTCTGGGGCTGCACGAAAAAGTCAAACATAAAGATCATACAAACTTTTCAGAACAAGGTACTAAGGAGTATTGTTAACGCTCCCTGGTACATACGAAATGATGACCTCCACCGGGATCTCAAGATGGAAACAGTTAGCGAAGTGGTTAAGGACTTTGCTATTGAACACGAGCAGCGGCTTCATGAACACATGAACCCAGAAGTTCTTCGTCTATTAGACAGCAACGTCATCCGGCGTCTTGACAGAACGAAACCTCTCGACATTGTAACGTGATGTGACAAGACTTGTGAGAAGGTGATCCTATAGAGTAGTTGCCATTGGGCTATGAACTCTACACATTGTCGAAGATAGTATTAAAGTAAACTAACTTGATGGGTCAAGCTCAGTTGTTATGTTATGTTTCTAATAAAGAAATTTTGGACAAAAAAAAAATCTTGATTGGGATATATTGGTGAAGGAGGTGAGGCATCGGTTGCGGGAGTTCTTGAATGGGGCGGTGTAGATGGAACGCCTGAAGCAGGAGTTCTTGGTGAATCGGACGTAGATGGAGAATCACTGGAAATTGATGCTTGAGTAAATGTTTTTTATGTCAGGCTGGCGTCCTCTACCCCATAATCCAACTGTGTGTCTCCTCGCGGTGCTAATTGTTTGAGCGAGACCGTAGACTCTCTCCCATCTGAGAATCGAACAAGAGCATACAGCGGGTTTGCTTCCAATAGTTCAGCCTCATCCACAAGTGGATCGTATTTGCTTGGCCTTAGGTTTCTTCGAACCAGCACAGGGCTAGGTCGGAGTAACCAATGTGGTAGAGTAGTTCCATGGGGTGATCGCCGAAGGTGGATAAAAAAACGCTATTGAAGTGTGCAACTTGTTGAAGTGCACAACAAGGATCGGATGGAGTGCAGGGCTTCAGGCAACACAGCCTCCCATTGAGCAATGTTTAGTCCTTTTCATTTCAGTGTCAGATTGATGGGCTTCCATATTATGGCGTTGTACCATTGGTGTTGTCCATGGATTTGGTGAATCGAACGTAGATGGAGAATCACTGGAAATTTATGCTTGAGGAAATGTTTTTTATGTCAGGCTGGCGTCCTCTACCCCATAATCCAACTGTGTGTCTCCTCGTGGTGCTAATCATTTGAGCGAGACCGTGGACTCTCTCCCATCCGAGAATCGAACAATAGCATACTGCTGGTTTGCTTCCAATAGTTCAGCCTCATCTACAAGTGGATCGTATTCGCTTGGCCTTACGTTTCTTCGAACCAGCACAGGGCCAATGTGGGAGAGTAGTTCCATGGGGTGATCGTCAAGGGTGGATAAAAAAACGCTCATTGTGCAATTTGTTGAAGTGCACAACTAGGGTCGGATGGAGTGCAGGGCTTCAGGCAACACAGCTTCCCATTGAGCAATGTTTAGTCCTTTTCATTTCAATGCCAGATTGATGGACTTCCATATTATGGCGTTGTACCTCTCGACAAGCCCATTTCCGGCAGGATTATATGGCGTTGTTGAACTTGTGGCAATTCCAAGTTCGTGGAGGAAGGTGGTTACTTCTTCGGAAAGGAATGAAATTCCTCGGTCGGAATGAATGTAACTAGGGGTACTGAACAATGAAAATAGGTTATTAAAACAATGAATTACTGTCTCAGACGTCATGCCTTTGCATGGATATGAGAACAGAAAACGTGAATACTCATCAACAATGTTTAGCAAGTAACGATTGTAGAAGGTAGAGGCCCTTTGAAATCGATCTTGAGCCTTTCAAAAGGGGCTGTGGTCTTGATAAGATGCAGATTTTGATGTTTAAAGAATTTAGGTTTGATTTCAGCGCATGTAGGGCAGGAGGCGTTAATGTTCTTGATGTCTTCCATCCCATACGGAAGGTTTTTACTCCTGACCCAATGACACATACGGGTGATTCCTGGGTGACTTAGCATTTTATGTAGTTCACAGAGTTTATCACTTTTATCTAAATTTATTTCAAGGCTAAATGTATTTCAATTTTATTTATTAAGGCTTTATTAGACAAAACTGAGTAGTACAAGCATGGGCGTTGGCAGGATTTAGCCAAGGGGGCCCCACCCTCAAGAGCTATTATATATAAAGTATGCGTGTGCATATTATAGCAAACGAAAGATACAAAGTCTGAATTCCGAGAAATAATTTTCATGACATATCTTTGTTCATATATATTTTACATTATTTCATTATACAACACACGCAGTACAAAACAGCAATGGGAAATTTTTAAGACAGCATCAGTCTTCTGGGGTTGCTGGCAAATTGATCATCAACTTCTTCTACAATGGTAGCCTTCTTTGATTTCACCAAATCTCGGTGGAGGCTGAGCATACACAGACCATTCAGCCTATGCTCCCCCATTGGAGACCGTGTCCATGTTTTTACGCTTATATGTTGAAAGTTCTTTCCACCGAGCAGGTCATGCACGGTAACGTTACCACAATCATCAGGGCCTTTTTGATGGAAGTATAGAAGGGGTCTGCTTCCTTGATGAATTCAATCATTTCCACATTCTGAAGTTTTGACAGTTTTTCAGTCTCATTCCAGTCTTCACCTTTGTCGTTCTTGTCCATTTTTTTCACCCACTTATTGTGCCATAATTGGAGTTCTGCGTTCAGCAGATCCTCATCAAAATCATAAAACTTGGCAATTTTTTCGGC
This sequence comes from Adelphocoris suturalis, assembly GCA_030762985.1. Classification (NCBI taxonomy): domain Eukaryota; kingdom Metazoa; phylum Arthropoda; class Insecta; order Hemiptera; family Miridae; genus Adelphocoris; species Adelphocoris suturalis. The sequence continues at coordinate 133,830,201 of CM061042.1, forward strand.
TTGGAGTTTCAAATGGCCTAATTTTGAAGCCAACATGACGTGGGGGTGAAGAGAAAGAAGGGAAAACGCCGGTTCATTATTATGAGAAAATCTGTCAGTCAGCGCTGAAGAAAACGAGTCTAGGTAAGGAATCAAGACTGATCGTTTCCAATATTCCTCAGGAGTTTCTACCTGGAACCAGGCTGTATGAGAAGCTTCTAGAATGCTTCCCCTTTCGCGCTCTTCCCTGTCTTATGTTCAATCCCAAAACTTGTCTTACTATGAAGGTACTTTTGCTGACAGACGTGTTTCCGAATTCCAATAATACCTTTCCATGCCTCTTACTACGCATTCAATATTCTAGTGTTTCTTTTTAGTTCAGCACAATTTATTTTTGTGTTCCCAAAAGTCTAGGGCGGGCTACGGCACCTGCCCCGCCCTATCTACGCCCTTGAGTACAAGAATGAGGATTTTACGAGTTAATAAACTAAGAAATATAAAACCATGGTGAACGTCAACTGTTCATGTGATGCATTCTGATTGTAGGAGACATCAAATATATCACAGTATGTAAACACAAAACAGCTTAATCAATAGATTTGCCAACCGCTTTTGTTTAAATCCGCTAATTTTGAGGTTTAAGAAATCTGCAAGTCCAAGTATGCCAAGATATGCAGATAAATATTCAATGGATCTATTTCTATGATGGTTTTTGAACATCGTAACATCGCAATTTTTAGGTTGCGGTAAGTTGGTTAAATCAACCAAAAACTAATTTCTAGCTAAAAACGAGTTTTTGACGAGGCTGGACAATGCTCAACCCAACCGCAACCAGAACATTTCAATGTAGTAATGTTCCAAAACTATCGTAGAATAGATCCCTACAAGATTTATCTGCATATATCTTGGCATAGTTGGACAGTAAAGATTTTTTAAACCTCAAAATAAGCAAATTTGAACTAAAGTAACTGCTTATTAAGCCATCCTGCATTTACATACCCGTTCTTATATACAAAACATTATTTATACTACCATCAATACCGCCAAGCAAACAAATAAAACAAGGATTTTCAGTTTTACAAGATGCATTTCATAATTTCATGTAAGATACCTGTTTTTGAAGAATAATTCGAAAATTCAAGTAATCTTTGGAAATTTCATTACCAATGTTTTAGGCGTTGTCGTCAATTTAGGCGCTCCCTTGGAGTGTGAATCGCGGGAAGAGAGTGTATTGTTCATGTTACGTCGCTTAGATCCCCAATCTTGGACGGAAAACCAGTGATTGTGGGGCATTTGATCCTGCATCCCTTAGACTATTAAAGAAACGTAAAATCTGACTTTACGATTGGATGCAGCTCAAAAATACCTAAACGGGTACATACTTATACACATTGCCCCTCGAAAAAAAATCAACGATGTCGTGTCATTCGGAAAATTTGGCCAAACGCCATGGCAATCATTAGTGGACGATAAAAAACTACTAGACCGTGTAATAAACTAGTTTCACACGTTAACTAACATGTTTTAGCATGGAACATGTTTTAGCCATGACCTAACTGCCCCAAAAGCGTTACGTATTGTGTTGCAAAAATGTGACCAAAAAGTAGCGGTCATATAAAACAGTCTGGGGCATTGAGAAGTGATGCCGGCACCGAGCGCATAATAGCGGATTGTCTCCAAACCTAGAGCGCATAGATTAGAGTGCTGTGTCTAGTTTGGTGATATAGATGATCGCAATCTCGCATCTCAAAAATACATAACAGCAAGTAATCAATCCCTTACTAAGAAATCAGATTAGTTGGACAGATAAAGATGATATAGTAGTTTGGTGAAGGTTTGGCGTCAATCAATTTGGATGCGCTCGGTGCCGGCATCACTAATTAATGCCCTAGATTCTCTTTAATTATATGCGTTTCTTCGTTACTTCTCGCCATAAGAAATTAGTTTTCCTTTGAAAAGAAGGCATCGTTGGGTATATTGAAATATTGATTGAAAAATGTCTTATTTGGCAGTGACTAGGTAGTTTGTTAAGAGGGTGGGCTCCAATAAAAGACAGAAAAAGACTGAAAAAGTAGCAAAGCTACATTTTTCTTTGAAAACCATACATAAATAAATTAGTCTCTAAACTTATGCATTTTGCAAAGAAACGGAAATCCTCGTTTGATTTGATAGGTACCTAGTATGGTTTCCCTATTGTAATACAATGAATGTAAGTTGTGTAAACCTTTGGGTATTCCTCAAAATGCTTACACAAACTATGTTAATAAAACGAACCTGTCTCTCGTTGGTTCAATGCTTGACTCTTCACTAGTAACTGAGGTGAAACTCTGGCAGTTACTGTTCCTCTGCTGTTGCCATTGGGCCTTCACCTCGTCAGCAACTCGCCTCTTCAACTCTTCGACCCGTTGACGCTCCTCTTGGATTACGAAACTCCCTGAAATTAGTAACAAATATAATGTTAGGAAAAGTTTATAACGAGTACCATTTCCACTGTGTAGAGTTTCTTCCTCCAAGTCCATAAAAGATTCCAGCGAGTCTAGAAAGAGATTCTCTAAAATGTCAGAAAAGTATATAATCAAGTACGATTTGAAGGAGAGCATTTTTGGCTTGCCTTAAACAGTGTACGTATGTATTAAAACTGACGTGAAATACTAGCATTAACGGAAAACTAAAATAAAATTTCAAATACCATTAGACAATAATCCGCATATTCCCTGAGAATTCAGTCAAAATCGGATGAAATTGAACCTAAATCCTCGGAATCACTTTGGATCAACCCTAAGGAGTAAAATCAATGAGAAACTTACATAAATAGCTTGTCTAACAAAACGCTTGCATACGAGTCTGCAACACATTGGAACATTTCATGTCTTCAGTTGCAGACGCGTAGGTATGTGTAGCAGACTCGTATGCAATCAGAAATTAACAAGCGGTTGCAATCATGTTCACAATATCAATTATTGAGAATGATCACCTGTGTGTAAACAATAATTCAAATAACCATGCTCATAACTGTGATTGTTGGCCACGCACTTCGCAGTAGTTAACATAATATGATTGGATAAATCGAGAGCTTTCGAACGAATGGTGAACGAATTTTGTGGGATGAAAAACGACGAAGTACCATTTCCCTAGCAACGTCTCGGTTGTAAGCGGAAATCATCAGAAATTGAGCACATTTCGTTACGTAACGTAACGTGACATAACGAAAATTTGGTTGTGTGCCATAGCAAAGACATGAAATGTCAAAAACTACCTTTATAAAACCTAAGAAAGATGTTAAATCATTAGAAACGCTTGCATACGAGTCTGCAACACATTGGGACATTTTATGTCTTTAGTTGTAGACTCGTACGAGTTGCAGACTCGTATGCAAGCTCTAAGAGCCACTCAGCTGATCCGGACCCTGGTCATCGTCAAGTAAATGTCCTAAAGAGGCTACATACGAAATTACAGCTTCCTAGAGTGTTCAGTATAGAAATTACCTATTAAAGTTATTTAACCACCGCTTCACAAATCAAACCGTTCTCGCAATATTCGGATCACCTGCTATGAATCAAATCATCGAAACACCAGCTCAATGAAATAATCAGAAATTAACAAGCGGTTGCAATCATGTTCACAATATCAATTATTGAGAATGATCACCTGTGTGTACATTCAGGCTTTTGACATGGATATGTCTTTGCTCTGGGGGCTCAGCCAACAATTTCCGTGATGCAAAATTTGTGTCACAATTCAGTGTTTTTCACGTACAACCCAGCCGTTGCTAGGGGAATGGAACTTCCGCAGTTTTCATCGCACATAAATCGTTCGCCACTCGTTGGAAAGCGCTTGATTTATGTGATAAATGTTCACATCTCAAGCTACCAATTTCCCCCTCCTTACGTACCTGGCTACATTCCTAAACTAAGTTGATTGGACTATAAACAATTTTAATAAGCCGGTTACAATATTCTTAACGTAAAGCAATAGCATCATTTACTCCACTCAATAGGAAACATTTTCATCCTCTTGACAACAGTCGACTGTTAACAACAACTCATTGTAGTGGCTTCTCTCCACAGTTATTTTCAACATTTCTATAGGTAAGTAAACCGTTGTTTTGTTGGAATTAGTCGGGATGCGGCCATGCGGCCCAGGGATTTGTTTAAAGTTAAAGGATTTGTTTACAACTCTCGAGGACAACCGTTATGAAATCCCCAATCAAAGACATATCCATGTAACATGGTATCTGCTTGTAAAGCAGATAGTGGAACTCGTTTACGAGTTTTTAAAAACAGTTTTTGTACAAATTACACCGCTTGACGACCTGAAAAAAATTGTGCTACTACATGGACTGTTCCTGTGTCGAATGAAACCCACACCAGCTCTGAAGGTGTGATAATTGATTTTAGCGATTTTCAACTACCGAAAATCGTGTTTTTTGGTGGGGGGATACCGAGAAAAAAATAAGTTTACAAAAAACTGACAAGAAACAGGTTTTTCGGTAGTTGAAAAATTGCAAAAAATCAATTATCACACCTTCAGAGCTGCTAGTGGTCTCACTCGACGCAGAAATATTCCTAATAATGGCATTTTAGCATAATTTAAGCCAAAAAAGTTGTTCAACAACATAACAGAGCATTATAAAATTCACACACAAAATTTTGTAGAAAATTGTACTCAAATGCCATTAACATTTGTTGAAAAATCCATAAAAACTCCCAAAAAGAGCTAAAATTTCCGATTCTTCTTTGAATAGCAGAATATTATTTTGAACGAGTTTAGCTGCCATACAATTAGAATTTTTCTTTTGTTAATGCTTTTTTCGTTTATGAGCCTAAGTAAAGACATAAAATGTCAATAATTGGACGTTGTAGTGAAAATTGTTAAAATGAAGTTTGGATAGTGTGGGAAATTATACCTTGTTTGGCCAAATGAAGCTGCCGGTTTCTTTCGATTTCTTGAAGGGAGGCGATGGTGCGGCGGCCCAGGGAATTAAGATTCTGTCAAGATCGTCCTGGCTCGTTGCGACCCTCCGCCTCACGACTTCAGTCTGAAATGAAAATATAAACAATGTACGGGACAATGGGTGATTAGCATAGGAAATGAATTCTTGCGTTGGGGCGTAGCCGAGCCCAGAGGTAAAGGAGGTAGAGGCCAGCCAGTCCATTATAGCCTGCTAACATTATAGCTACAACACCTACGCCTATTTAATCGATATTATTCTTAAGAGTGGGTACTATGCGCACGATTACGTGCACATTAAAATATGCCAATTCAATACTATCCTGAAGGATGCATCAACTAAGTTTTAGCGTTTTATTTTTTAAATAAAATTTGTCCATAAATTTCTTCATGTAAATCTAGAGGCATTCTGAAAATGCCTGGAGTTAGCGCTTTTAGCGAATTTTCTTAGAAAATAAAGCTATTGCAATGGCTCCAAAAATTTTAAAATAAAAATTTTCAAAAATTTTCTTCATCGAAATCTGTTTTGAGGCATTCTGAAATGATTCCTGGATTTTAACGCTTTTTTATATGTATATATATATATATGTATATATATATGTATATATATATATATGTATGTGTCATTCCAGACGATAACTCTCGATAGAATTGAGATAAAAACTTCGTTCTTTCGCCAAAAAATCAAGCATTTCAAAAGAAAGGATGAGTTCGTTGGACAACAATTTTTGAGCACATTAAATTGGTCAAATTTCGAAAAATGTACCCAAAAAATCACTAAAAATGGCTAAAAACGGCCAAAAATCGTTGAATTTCTATTTTTTTGCAGAATTTTAGTCAAAACTAAATTTTCAACGATTAACTAGGACATTAAAAATGTTTGCTCAAAATTATGATGAAAAACGTACTTAAATGTCATTAAAATTTGCTAAAATATCTATAAAAACTGCAAAAAAATTTAAAAATCAAAAATCCCTTTTGAATCAGCGGAATTTTATTTAGAATAAGTTTTTTTGCCATAAAATTGGTTTTTAACCATTTCTGTCAACTAAAATTGCTCCAATTTCAATGCAATATAACATACTATAGTACGATAGATAGTTTATGAAAATTCGCTTATACGATCATGCTGCATGACTGGAACTTTTTCATATGTGTGTGTTAGGGTGCCTGCTATTTTGAGAAAGGTTGAATTTTGATGACCTCCACCAAAAAATTTGGTTTAAATTGTCAAAAAGATGACCCCAAAAAGATGAATTTTTTCCAGATTTGTTGCATAACAAAAACCTATGCCAGTAGTTTTAGCGAATTTTTGAAGAAAATTAAGCTATTGCTCTCGCCTCAAAATTTGTAGAATGTGAATTTTTGAAAAAATTTTATGCAGAAATCCGTTTTATGCTATTCTGAATCATATTCTGAAGTTTAACGCATTTTTTTATGTATGTACATATGTATGTATATATGCATGTGTCATTCCAGACGATAACTGTCCGTAGAATTGTGCTAGAAACTTCAAACAAATTTTAAAATGTTAAGGACACAAAACGAAAGTTCAAGTTCGTTGGCCAGCATGATCGGATTACATCTTTGGGTCGAAAATGTCAAAATAGCCTGTTTTTTGCGATTTGTTGTGCGAAATAATTTTTTCAGCATACTAACATGTGGTATATTCGGAATCAGCGTAAAATTTCCTATAAGAATATGTATCAAGTTTTCAAAAATTTCAAAGTTGAAAAATCAGTCAAAAATCGAAATAATGCCGTTCGCTAGTTGTAAAAATCGGTAATATTTGCATGAAACATTGTCCAAATTCAGATTGAAACTCTTATGGAAGTATCCCTGTATAACCAATCCTAGAACCATACTGTTTAAAACGTAGGTAGTAGGTGCTTGTTAAAAAAAAAAAAAAAAATGTAATCACAACTGATGAGTTTACTCTGTGAAATATTCCGTCCTCCGATTCTCTCGGTCGCTCTCTTTAATGTTTTACGCTCAACTGTTTTAGGACTTGATGTAGCTTTAATACTGACTGTGGCTTAGAAAATATCAGCCATGAAATTATGAAGAAGTTCTATTTATGTACGTACTAGCATGCAGACCCAATCTCATGACGAAGATCTCTTCAAAAATTCGCTCATGGGGTCATGCTGCATGACTGGACTTTTCATATGTGTGCGTTAGGGTGCCCGCAATTTTGAGAAAGGTGGAATTTTGATGACCTCCACCAAAAAATTTAGTTTAAATTGCCAAAAAATGACTTCTGAATTTTTTCAAATTTTTGCATGGCGAAAACCTACGATTTCGGTATTTGATATACGCTTTTTCTGCCAATATCAGACTTTTGAATATAACTTTTACAAACAATGCTAAACTCAAATTTGATGTTGAAAATTCATTACGAACAGAAAAAATTATGTTTGTTATGGATTTGACTTATTATTTTACAAGTGTATGCCCATTACATTTTGAAAAATTGATTTTTTTTTTTTTTTTTTTTTTACAGCAAATTCGAGTTCAGCGACTCGAAAAACATAAGAATACGAATTTTCATAATTTTACAATGAATTTTGAAAAATTGCCATTTTTTGGCATGATTTTGAGAGTCCAAACTATCAAAAGTTGTTGCTGTCGACTTGTTTTGACTGCATATTCGAGTTCAGCGTCCCCAAAAACGTAAGTACCAACACGAAGTTTCACAATTTTACAAAGAAGTTTGTAAAAGTTACATTCAAAAGTCTGATATTGTAAAAAACCAAAATATTATATTCAAAAACCAAAATCGAGCTACCGGCATAGGTTTTTGTTGTGCAAAAAATCTGAAAAAATTCAGGGATAATTTTTTTGACATTTTAAACCAAATTTTCTGGTGGAGGTCACCAAAATTCCACCTCTCTCAAAATAGCGGACACCCTAGTAGTGTGTGTGATTGTGTGCCAGAAGATAACTCTCCTTAGGATTGAGATAAAAAATCCGTTCTTTCTTCAAAAAATCAAGCATTCTAAAAGAAAGAATGAGTTTCTTGGCCAGCACTATTTTGAGCATATAAAGAGGTCAAATTTCAAAAATGCACTGACAAAAATCACTAAAAATGGCAAAAAAACTTATAAGAATCTTCAGGATTGTTGAATGACCGGTCTAGTCTTGAGTTTGATGTTTTTTATTTACGACGTTTCTACCCAGGATCTGGATCCTATTCATGTAAATATTATATTGAAGTTCTGGAACTTCAAAGTCTGCTGGAATGACTTATTTTCATAGAAGGAGTATATTAAACAACACAAGTTGTTGGTGAAGCCAGTCTTACATACAATATGTCTTACATAAAACAATACAACATGTAATACAACATACATTGTATGTAAGACTGGCTTCACCAACAACCTGTCTTTTAATATATTTCTTTTGTGAAAATAAGTCATTTTAGCAGACTTTGAAGTTCCAGAACATCAATATAATATATTTACATGAATAGGACCCAGATCCTGGGTAGAAACGTCGTGAATAAAAAACATGCAACTCAAGACTAGACTGGTCATTCAACAATCCTGAATCTGTAATCTCACTAGTCACAGAAACATCAAATTATATATACATATATCTTAGCAGAATACTACTCAAAAGAACTATGAACTAATAATATCAAACTATAAAAACTAATAATATCAACTGTGAACTAGAACGTTGAAAAATGTATACACGAAATCATGCTGAAAAATTTAATTATGTTTTCACTAACTAATACTAAACAAATCTATAAAAACTGCCATACCTAACTCTTAAAAACATAACTCAGCTTCACAGAATTTAAAACTCTTCTAAAAAACGCAACAACTTCTATTAACAAGCTGCTTCTGATTAGAACGAAAAAATACCAGTAAATGCTTAAAAAAGTAAGCAAAAGGTGAGTTTTATTCACCTGATTTCTAGCATTACCCAGGTTGATTCTAGCAAAAGGTGTTTTGCTGGCTTTCTCTTGAGCTTTTACTTGAGCAGGTTAGATTACCATAGGCTTTTGCTATTTTCATTCACTTAATTTCTAGCATTTACACCAAAAACCCTAATTATTAGCATATGCTTGGTTTCATTCCCAAGACCCATTGTGTATGCTTTTTTAATACCTACAATTCGTGATTCGGGTGTAAAACCTCAAGGAAACAGAATTGAACCACATTCAAACACAAACATTAAAACATTGTTCTAAAAACTGGTGGCGGAATCTGCGGATTATTCCCTGTAGGGGTGTGGGAAGTGAAGAAATGGTCCTTTAATTCCTTACTTCCCCGGTAAAGGAGCGTCAATTTATTATTGTGTACCGGTTTCGGTCTGAACTCAGACCATCTTCAGCAAACAAAAAACTGAAAAAAACTACGAGCGAAACGGAAGTTAGTGAAAAACGTTGTCTATTTCCACGAAAAATAAAGAGTTAGAATGTTAAATCGATTTCGACGGTTAGGCCATCATCAGTAACAAACAATAACAGTTATTGTTTGTTACTGATGATGGCCTAACCGTCGAAATCGATTTAACATTGTAACTCTTTATTTTTCGTGGAAATAGACAACGTTTTTCACTAACTTCCGTTTTGTAATGGGTTTCCACAACTTCGTCGCGAGTGATTTAGTTCGTAACTCCGAGCATTCTAGGAGCAAACAAAACAGGCATAGACGTCAAAAATAACACGAGAGATGAAACTATTATAATAACGTCGCAGTAACAAGTTGCGTTAGTATGTGGTTGCAACCTGATTTTGTTAACCAATTTTTTCCCCCATTCGGATGAATTTGGATCAAATTTCTGGTTTATATATTTTTCAAGTAACTAAATTCCTCTGTAGGAAATTATTGTTACTCCGACGTTATTGTTCTCCTAGAGCCCTTCTATTACTCGAATTGTTATATGTTAGCCCTTTTATTAATTGTTATCTGTTGTGCTTCATCCTGTTATACATTGGGTAAGGAGTATTGTAGTGTATTTTCCTTTTAATTTAGAGGTTGCAATTATGGTTCTTGACCTTAATAGTAGTTTCCCCTTTCCCTTTTCATTTCTGTTAGTTGTTGGGTCCCCAATTTTACTATTTCATGAGCATACTTTATTTCCAGACGCTGTGAGGCTTGCTGCACCTTTTATCACTCCCTCATAAGTTTCAAGTTTTCTTTTCTCTTGGATGGTTTCACAAACATTGATTTTCCTGAAGGTATGTTTGTTCCTTATATTAGTTGTTAGTCATCATAATAGTTTTCTCTCTCGTGTTATTGTTGACGTTTATTCCTGTTTTGTTTGCTCCTAGGATGCTCGGAGTTTTTTCATTTTTTGTTGCTGAAGATGGTCTGTGTTCAGACCGAAACCGGTACACAATAATAAATTGACGCTCCCTTACAGGGGAAGTAAGGAATTAAAGGACCATTTCTTCACTTCCCACACCCCTGCAGGGAATAATCCGCAGATTCCGCCACCAGTTTTGGTTTATTATTTCCAATAATAAGCCTATGTGATCGTATAACAAAAAATTTTTATAACCCCCCCTCAAACTTTGTCACTTTACGTTTCAAGGTGCGTAGAATCCAAATTTGAAATGTCCGTCCGCCGTTCGCCGTCCGGGCCATAAAAGGCCTTAGAATTGACTTAAAAAATCTGTTCTTTCGCACATAGACTCCACTTGGGGTCTAGTTGGTCCTAACTTCTCGCCAGCTCGATCGCTCCACTCTCATGGGTGCTATGAGCCAAAAATAGGTGAAAAAGTGTCTTTTTTGGTTTATTATTTTCAATAATAAGCCTATGTGATCGTGTAGCAAAAAATTTTTATAACCCCCCCTCAAACTTTGTCACTTTACGTTTCAAGGTACGTAGAATCCAAATTTGAAATGTCCGTCCGCCGTCCGCCGTTCGCCGTTCGCCGTTCGCCGTCCGGGCCATAAAAGGCCCAAGAATTGACTTAAAAAACCCGTTCTTTCGCACATAGACTCCATTTGGGGTCTAGTTGGTCCTAACGTTTAACCATCCCGATCGCTTTACTCGCATAGATGCTATGGGCCAAAAACGGGCGAAAAAGTGTGAAAAAGTGTCAGTGTTAGACTGAAGAACGCGCGCACGCCTTGTGGGTGGGAGAGGGTGGGCGGGAGAGAGTGAGAGGGGGGTCGAGGCGGAGGGAGTGAGAGGGAAAGGAGGGCGAGGGAGTGTGGAGGAGGCGGAGGGAAGAGAGGGGAGGGAGGGGAGGGGTGATGGAGTGAGAGGGAACGGAGGGCGAGGGAGTGTGGAGGAGGCGGAGGGAAGAGAGGGGAGGGAGGGGAGGGGAGATGGAGTGGGAGGGCGAGGAATAGGGAAGGGAGGGGAGGGAAGGCGAGAGAGAGAGAGTGTGATGAAATTAATTCCAATTAGAAGAGATTGTTTATGAGTATGAAAATACTCATAATTCTATGATATAAAGCTTCGCTTATTTAGTGAGGCTAAATAATTACGGTCAGTTTTCTACGTAGAAGGTCTGTATGATAAAGAAATAATAAACCTTTGTGTAATAATTTGCAGCGTTTTTTTTGTATATTTCAAGTTGTATAGAAATTGGAGATTTATGAGTGAAAAGAAAATGTTAGCTATTAATTTTATGGAAAAAAAGTATTCTAAATGATACTCTTCTATTCAAAAAGAGATTTTGGATTTTAGGCTATTTTTTGCAATTTTATAGATTTTTAAAACATAATTTGTGTATGGAATGATTGAATTAAATTCAGACTAAAATAGGTTTCATCGACGAAGTGAAAATCTATTAAACGTTAATAATGATTGAACTAGTGCAATTTATTAGGGAAATGTGTTGAACAGAGACCTACTCACCTCATTTATTCGCCTTCCATAATCAGGTGAATGATCGGCCAATTTTTCCAATTCTTCATTGATCTCTTTCAAGCGAGTTCGCCCCTGAAACACGCGATATGTGTGACCAGTCAGTTATAATACGAGAATGATAGCTTATCGCTTGGTGTCAACAGACCTATGAGCAAACACTTCGCCTCCCAACTCTTTCGTCCCACTCCAACGCCAACGACCCGCGCTTCCCACGAAAAGCGCAGGAATCCCGTTGCGTAACTCATGGAAAGGTCGGGTAAGTAGTTCCATAAACAGGGTGGCCCCTCAAATGAAAATTTGAAATTTCCCTGGCATTTCCATGACTTTTCCCTGACAGAAAATATAAAAATCAAATACTACTTTTTGTCATTTTTACGAATTTTCAAAGAAACATATGAGCTATTTAGATGGCTTCAAAATTAAAAAATTGAGAGGAAGGGGGGGGGGGGCCTTACAAATCCTTTTTTACGCTTTTACAGCTTTTAGCGAGTGCTCAAGGTGCTCGAATTTCAAAAGAATTTCAACATAAGTTCAATACGATAATTTATAAAAATTCGCTCATCCGATCACGCCGCATGACTGGGACTTTTTAAAATTTTGTACGTGTATGTGTGTGTATGTCAATCCAAACGGTAACTCTCCTTAGGATTAATATAAAAAATCCGTTCTTCCGCCAAAAATCAAGTATTTCATAGGAAAGGATTAGTTCGTTGGACAGCACATTTTTAGCACTTTAAATTGGCCAAGTTTCAGAAAAAGAGTTTAAAAAGCAAAAAGGTGTGGCAAGAACAGTTAAAAATTGCTAGATTTATCATTTTATTTATTATTTATTTATTGTTAGGGGAATATTACTCAAATAAAGTTCATCAACTATAAATTACGACATTCAAAATTTTATGATATGAAGCCAGCTTGAAATGTGAACATTTATCATCTAAATCAAGCGCTTTCCAACGAGTGGCGAACGATTTTTGTGCGATGAAAACTGCGGAAGTTTCATTCCCTAACAACGGCTGGGTTGTACGTGAAAAACACTGAAATTGTGACACAATCTATAGCAACTACTCAACTACTCGGTTGTACGTGAAAATCATCGTTAATTTCGTTACGGACATTACAAAAAAAATTATTGGGGGTCGGCCTAAGAATTTCATAGCAATTAATATAAAATAATAATGGATCGTTCGTGCCAACGAACCTCTTCAATCATTTTCAGATGGTTGATCCTTTCGAGTTCCAGCTGATTACTCGTGAGCCCGTTGGAGTTCTTCTTCAGTCCAGCCAGTTTTGTTTTCCGCGCTTCGTACTTCTCCGTCGCGTCATTCAACTCTTTTTGCAGGTCTTCTCTCTTCGACAACCAACCAGCTTCCTCTTCCAAGAGTTGAAACTCAAGCAGTTCATGGGACTGGCGATGGACAGAGAGAACATAGATGGTCAGGTAAGAGCATTAAGATATACGACATGAGGTTTGAGAGCAAGTAATAGTGAGCTGTAAATGATTTTTGTCAGAAAAAGTATTTTTCCACAATATGTTAACAAACGGAAGTTAGTGAAAAAAAAAAAAAAAAAAAGTTGTCTATTTCCACGAAAAATAAAGAGTTACAATGTTAAATCGATTTTCACGGTTAGGCCATCATCAGTAACTAACAATAACTAACACAAATTAGAAAGGGCTCAGCTTATTATAGTCACAGCTGAAGGGAGATTGAATCCCATTGGTCAAGAGAAATGAAAGGGGGCAGGAGGTACAACCAATTAAGTCCTAATTAATTAGGATCCGTTAAGGACAAAATCAATGTTCAAGATAAAAGTGGGGTTTATAAACTAAAATGTTCTTGTGGCTACGAATATTGCGGTCAAACTAGTAGGAAATTCAGGGAAAGACGAGCATCAGGAGGATTTCAAGGAAAATAAGGGTAAGTCTACATTTGCGAAACATCTTAAGGAATCCAATCATAGTTACAATTTTGATTTGACAGATAGACAGTTTGTAGAATTTCTTCATTTTTGTCCAAAGGGAGGTATGTTGAATGTACTTGAAAAATTCGAAATTATCAAAAGTGACGGATCTGATAAATGTTTAAATGAGGATATCCCTCAATATATTTCACCACTGATAAGTCCATTTCTGTAAAGCTTGGAATTATCCCTTCAAACTGTTGAAACCAGTAATTCTTCCCCTCCTTTCACTTCATCTGATTAGCTATAATCCCCTTTCACTTTGTATGCACTTAATTGGTTGTACCTCCTGCCCCTTTCCTTTCTCTCGACCAATGGGATTCAATCTCCCTTCACCTGTGACTATAAAAGCTGTGTCCTTTCTAATGTGTCTTCAGTTATTGTTTGTTACTGATGATGGCCTAACCGTCGAAATCGATTTAACATTGTAACTCTTTATTTTTCGTGAAAATAGACAACGTTTTTTCACTAACTTCCGTTTTGAAATGGGTTTCCACAACTTCGTTGTGAGTGATTTAGTTCGTACAATTTGTTGCTTCCAGGCCAGTGTTGGCCACACTAAATGATTATAATAATGATTAGATAACGAGTACCTACATCCATTGGATTCATTGCACGAAGTTAACAAACAAATAACACATTATTATTCATCACTCGAATACTATCAAACAATAGAAATAGTTAATATTTTCTTCCAATAGCAGTAAGAATAGTTCTGTGTTCAACATATTGTATCTCCTTCATTCCTGAAAGTGATATAACTCTAATTGATCAAATTTACATATCAAGTATTTATATCAATACGAGGTACTGGAAATGGAAAACAAATCCAACAAACCTTCCGTTCAGCATCGAGGAGCTCATACTGTTCTTTAAGCGATATCCTCAACTCGTTAGTGAGTGATTCGTCTCGACAAATCCGAATCTGTCGTTCCAACCTGAAAAAAAAACCCTAGATATCATGTTCCCATCATAATAAATTGTCTACCAATCCAGTAAGATCATCCTATTTAAGCTCACGGATTCATCAAGAAGAAAATCATAGAAGACTGACTACGGCATCTAAGAAGAAGAAGAAGATTTATTTTAGCAAACAAAATGTATGCATACTCGTATAAGCCTCGTGGGCCTTTCAATTGTGTAAAAATTGAAATTACAATATAATAAAAATCAGCTCTTTCTTGAGAGACTAAAAGGTAAGTTAATAACTAGGTATTTCTAGTAAAAAAGTATAGATAACGAAAAACAAAAATAAAGTATGGTAAAACATAATAATCAAAATATTGTGGTGGGTGAGAATAAGTAAATAATTCAAGCTCCATGTTTCTCAGCCAGCAAAAGGAAGGTAGAAAAGTCAGGGCAACGAGGGATATCCTTGCACCAGCAATACGAAGGGAGATGGGGTGACACGTTCAAGGCATGGAGCCTCCCAGAACGCCCATAGAAAAACATGCCCTCTAGGTATTCCGGAGTAGCAAGGCCCTCACCACACAAAAGCTTAAATATGAATATACAAATTCGAAATTTAAAATAATTTACCAAGGAAAAGCCAATCAATTTTGCAGAAAATTCAGTAATATGGCTATTGAGTTGTAGCAAACTTGCAATCTAAGGAGCTCTTTGGATGATGAACTTTGAGAAAAGAATTCCCAGCAGTAAGTGAAATGTGGTAATAATAATGATTTTGCTAAGATCAATTTCAAACCTGGAGGAGTGAAAAAGTGAATTAAAACCTCGTAAAGTGTAAAGGGAACTATAGACCTTTTTCAATATGTGAGAAACTTGTCGATTCCAAGACAGCTGTACATCGAGGAAAATTCCCTGATCACAGACACTTGATACACTTGATATGGTGTGACCATCGATCCTTCGATCTGATAATGTGGTGGGGGACTTGACAGAGTCTTTGGAAAGGATGATAAATTGAGTTTTACTAGGATTAATAATTATCGCATCTAGGTTTAAGTAACAGTTGATGTTACTAGCATCAGTAGTTTGAAACAGTGTGCTAGTATTTCTAATACGCAAAACACTATTATGAACGTCGCTAACCAACTTACTTGTCAATTATTGAGTTGTGTTTGTCGCTGACCATTTTGAAATGGTCTTGACTCTCCTCTTGTTGTGCCAGGCACTTTGCCATTTCCTCATCGCACGCCTTCGCTCTGTCTTTGAGAAGCTTCATCCTTTTCTCATCTTGTTTCAACTTTTCGTCTTGAGCAGCGATTTCACCGGCGACGAGGGCTTCTTCAACTGCCGACTATTATTTACCAAGAAAAAAAAACGGTTTTTTTAAAATATCAAGCTTATTTTATCCAGCCATATGGGAGAATGGGACAAAAGGATTCGTACATTCGGATAAATGGGCAGTAATTAGGTAGGTAATGCAACCTTACTAAGTAGGTAGGTACTGTATTAATGATTAATTACTAGTATTCCGAATTCAGTCATTGAGCTCCTGGAAGCGTACTCTTGCTAAAAATGCAGCATTTTATCTCAATTAAGAGAGGCTACCCAATCAGTCCGACCAACATTGAACAAAGTAATGAATACACGTTTATGTAATCAAATCAAATAAGCATAATTCTAATTATAAATTATTCGTATGTATTATCCTCTGTGTAGAGTATGTGGTTGACTTTGGAAATTGCCATATACGCAGTTACAGTAACCTCGAAACTGTTACTAAATCAAACTAATGTTAAACCATAAACAAACTGTTGTGAAATTAAATAAACTTTGATTCATGGATTAAGTAATTCCCACCTATTAAACATGATGTTCTCTCGCATCCTCTCTGTTCGAGTGGTTGGATGTTGAGATTCTTGAGTGACCTACCCAGGATGGCCCCAAATGGAAATTTTTAATTTCCCTGACAATTCCAGGTTTTTCCTGACTTTTCCAGTTGGGGGTTACCCTGCCTACCGTGTTGCTAAGATTTAGCTTGTGCGTTAGCGCTTGGCGTTAGTTTTAGTTTAATTCAACTTGAGATTTTTAGGTTTTGCGATGTCATCCTCATTCGCAGTCAAATCCCTACCTCATTTGAAGCAACGAGGAGACTAGGATTTTTTTCCTAAAGTCGATTAGGAAATCAATTAGCCTCGGTGGTTCCGAAGCTGATCAGAATAACACGAAAACTGAGGTATTACAGCAATATAAAATAAACAGTTGACTCAGAAAGAGTAACGCCACTAAGAAGTTTAAGTGTTAAATAATAGTTAAGCCTGGAGATTTCATAAAGATCCGCCAGTAATTTAGCGTAGTTATGGCTGGGGACAATGAATTTTCACATACAAACCGACAGGGTAGTAAAATTTTTCAAGAAGCTGTGAAATGCAAAGCATTAAATGGTAATTTCGGCTTTAGAGGACTTACTTAAACTTAAACTCTCACAAAGCTTACCAAGTTATGAAACTTGTGTAAACTTCTATTATCTTTTATGCAATCGTATCCTGGCCTCAGCCTAACCACCACAGTATAAGACAAAGACCAAACTACCAAAGCACCTAGTTTGACTTAACATACTTCACAAGGATAGTGAAGTCATTAATCTAGTTATTATAACTTGCAAATATGAATAAAAACCTCTCGTATCAGCTCTTGTTCTTGAAGTTCAAGTTCAGACACTTTCGCTTTCAGGGTAGTTTGCTTCTTAAGCAGAAGGTCCCTCTCTTCTCTCAATGCCATAATAACGTCTGGTGACTGATTATACTCCTCATCAATCGCTAGAGTGGTAGGTGTTCGCGAACCGTTCTCAACGCGGCTCCTGGAACCGCGGTGGTAGCTGTTCTCGTTTGAGTCCGAACAGCTGAGAACGTCTTCGTGGCCGTTGAGGATTTCGTAGTCTGGAAAGGAGTCCAACTCGAGACGAGGGTTGGTCCATGAAGGCGGGGACGAATGTTTTCGAGCGGAAGAGTCTTTGGTCGGAGTGTGAGATGGCTCAGCACCTGCCGAACTAGGCGATGATATACTGTCAACGCTGTCTTCTGAAACGTAAAATATGCAATACGTGGTTTCGAATCACCCAAGAGCCATTTCGGTGAGAGTGAGTGTACACACACACACACCAGCGAGCTCGACTGATGTGGCGGGCGGTGCTTCAAGGTGACATATGGCCTCCAGATCCAAGTATTTTGGTGACAAAATATACGAAGGATTTTGAACATTTCATAAATGAACTTGATTTTGATTTAATTTAAGAAGGTTCTTTATATGCTTAATTCGTCTTTCATGTATATACTTAGGTATAAATTATTGTAACTATTATTATTTCGCTTTTAATTAGTTCAGAGAAAGTTTTTTTTTTTTTTTAATATCTTAAATACTCAAGTACTAAACTTTATAAGTTGAAATTGTATAATGTACGCATTAGCCACCTGTAATCTGGGAAGGGAGCAGGTGAGAATAAATTCCCTCCTGTTAGGGAGTACTAGCAGGAGGAAAAGTAAATAAAAATACACAGACAGGCTTTGTCTATGAATTCCGCCCTAAAACTGGCACACAATTATGAAAAAAAGTATTATATTAATTTTAATTTCAATAATAATGGTAACCAAATAAACTTTTGATCGTTCTTATGTATGATATGAAACCTTAGTAACATGCACAAGACAGATCAGTGAAACTGTTGTCCCAAGTCGTTTTTTATACAATGTAAGTACAAGTGGTATAATATATAATTTTTGTTCCCCCAAAATTATTTCACAACTTTCCGTTAGTGCACGAATATTAAACTATGGTATATAAACTAAATGTTGAGGACTAGGTTTTTGGGAATTTATAAATCCAAATCAAAGAAACATTGAATTGTCCTAAAGATGTACCTAAAAGTGAAATTCGTGTTTGTGTTACTGTTAGAATTCAGGTTCTAGTAAAAGATGATGAGGTGATTGATGTTCACTGAAGTTGTGTGTGCTGTAATCAACATTAGAGAACCCATATCTTATTGATATTTTAACACCCCTACTTTGGGGGTTACAAAAAATATTTAGGCAGATTGCAAAACTCGCACTTTGCCTCTTCCTTCAAGTTCGTCGTCTTATCCACAACATGATCGAGATTACTGCCAGCAGTCATATTTATCACACCATATGAATCTCTTGGGTCGAAACAACTATTTTAATAATGATCATACTTCTCCCAAAAATCAAATTTTCCTGTCGTTCAGGCTAATATGCTCACTCTAATTTAGACTATTCATTGTTCTCGAGACGAGACGTTCGCGAACAATCAATTTGAGACACTAGACTCTAGACCCTGACCAACTAATCTAAATTCTTGATAAGGGATTGACTACTTGACATAATGTATTTTTGAGATGCGAGCGTAGCGAGCATCCAGACCACTAATCTATCAGAAAACTGATCTGTGTGAAATCTCATGGCGACTGGAGCGCTGGGAATGTCACGCAGTGGGTAGTCGAACTAAAGAGCAAGTCAGGTCTAGAGTCTCGTGTCTCAACTTGACTGTTCGCGAACGTCTCACGTTCTCGAGTGACTTGATCATTGAATAATATGCCCTGAACCGTTGAGATTGTGAGGGCTAAAATGGTTGTGGGGCCTCCTTGAAGTAAGAGTTTGAAACTGACTGCAGCTGAAGGAACAAACACCTCGATTACCGAGCTTCTTAGTTTCATAGGCAATGTCTTCAGATTGTGTTTTCGTCCTATTGAACCCACCAGAGATGGTAGGCAGTATCCTCCACAATACTCTCAAGGTATGCCCAACCTTAAAGTAGGGACTTTACAAAGACTGTGAATGTTACCCATGGGCTTCCTGGAGCACTCTCTGCATAGGACACAACATTGTCTATCCACATTACCATATATTCCTAGACGAATTCTTTTCTTGCCTCTCTCCCGCTAGCCAATGAAATTTCTTAAGAACTTGTATGAACTAACTAGGTGAATGAAGCTGGAATCGGGATGGATGGGGCTGGTCTCGGAATAGCTGCTCTGCTGCAGACTACGAACTTCGCTTCATTATAACCAACCCCCCCCCCCCTCCTTCTACCAAAAAACCCCTTGTTTGAGCTATTTACAGAGCTAATCTCAGCTCAATACAAGTTTCTCTCCAAAAGAAAACCTGAAGAGTTTTCAATTTCGTGTTGAATGAAAACCAATTCCATCTCAATAGCTCTGATCTCAATCCAAAGTTGGAACCGAAAAATTATTTAGTTAGCGATTCTTGGTACCAGTTGTATATGCGATCTCAGCGCACTTTCAACCTCCAATATGCGATCTCAAAGATCTGGATGCGATTTCAACAAAAAAGTTCGGCCATTCACCTTCCTTATCTCTCGGTTCCTCCTCTTTTCAGAAGGCCAGTATACTAGAATAGATATAATTTCCGTATTGGGCGGTGGGGTTTCTGGCGTTAGAGTAAGAGGGAGAAGTGCCTGGTTGACCAATGAGAGCGAGGAGCGCTTCACATGGTTGCCACATCGCCACAAACAACACAAGGACGCATAGCCGAACTTGATTTGAGTTGAACGTATTGTGTTACAGTAATTAGATTAATGTCCCGCCTGAATACTAGTATAAACAACCAAAATATAACACAAAACTATACAGGAAACAATGTAGCTCACCGCAGTGCCAGCACCAACGCGGCAACACTGCGCCGGCTGTCTCCCCACGGCTAGCTCCCCCTCCATACGACTCCAATACGGAAGTTGTATCTATTAAAGTATAAGTGTCTAGTCAGTATCCGGTGTCCAGTCATTCAGTGAAATACTTCTCCTTGAATCCTTAGAGGCATATATATAATACCATAGAATCTTGAGGAGGCACGTAAAAGCGCGTTATGATATAAAAGTAAATGGAGCCGGGGGCATGTTGGACAGACGGTTGATCGGAGAGAAAGATAAGATTGCCCCTTTTCCCCCATTTCGTTAAGCAAGTTATCGATTTTCCAAGTGAGATCGCATACTGACTCCAGAAAACGTGTCGCGTCGATCGCAGGTAGAACTGAGATCGCATATACAACTCGTACCCAATTCTTAAAAGAAACTTCAAGGACATACCACGTATTAAAGGTCTCGGAATTTTCCGTAGCCATTATTCTTCCTAAAAAGCTATTTCTTGTTTTTTCCAAGAACTTTGGTGATAAAAATGGTTCCAAGTTATGCCCCCCCCCCCCCCCCCCCCCCCCCCAAAACGGAAAAAACAGGTGTTTGTTGGTGAAGATGCAGGATGTTTGCAGGTGTATACTAAAAATTTAAGTAGAAAAATATAATGACCCTAGCATAATTTCCTTCAAAACGATGGGGAATTCAAGTATACCCTAAAAATGGGGTGAGGTAAAACGTGACTGGCTGGAAATAATACAACTGTGAATTTCCTCCTGAACGATTTTTTAGCTCTTTTTTAAATACGAACTAAATCACTCGCGACGAAGTTGTGGAAACCCATTACAAAACGGAATTTAGTGAAAAACGTTGTCTATTTCCACGAAAAATGAAGAGTTACAATGTTAAATCGATTTCGACGGTTAGGCCATCATCAGTAACAAACAATAACAATATTATTGTTTGTTACTGATGATGTCTTACTTATTTGTTGTTTGTTACTGATGATGGCTTAACCGTCGAAATCGATTTAACATTGTAACTCTTCATTTTTCGTGGAAATAGACAACGTTTTTCACTAAATTCCGTCTTTTTTAAATAATCTCAATGAGGTTACCCAATTTTTCATTTTATATTTTTAAATGAATGTAAATTCAACTCTAAGAAATTTGACACCATCGGCACTCTCCTACAGTGAGTAATTTTCAAAGTATGATTTTTCAATGTTTCCTGAACTGGTGACGTCACACTAGGCAGGGGTGTCCCACCCAAGAAAAATTATTCTAGACCGTGAAATGAGACTAATATTAAGACTAACGAAGGAACAACACTCAATGCATACCTTTCTTTTCATCGAGTCCAAGAAACGCGTACTTCATCTTCGCATGAACGTCAGACAGTGAAGACCTCAGATCTTCTCGACTCTCCCCTTTGCTGTCACGCCTTTCGCTGGCGTCGGAGTTACTATGAACTGAATTAGTTCGGCAGCCATTCAGAAATTGGAGGTTGCTATACGTGTGGTTGGCTGTACAATTTTTCGATTGAGCGGACACTTCGAAGTCTAAGACGAGGGGTATTTTATTCGTATTCGATTCATGACTTAGCTCCCTCCTGTGAAATAGAAAAGAATCATAATAAGAAAATAACAAACTTAGTAAGACAAAAAAAATATACAACAGGTATGAAAATGCTAAGCATCTTCATCTGAAACAGAATTCGACAAGAAAAACATTGTAATTATATAAGGATAGAGAAATTAAAAAAAAGGATCCATTAAAAACAAAGCAGATATCTGGTTGTTTTAGAAATGACAAAGCTATGAAACTACGTCAAACTGAAGTTCTCGGTCCTGTGAGTAATTGCAAGAAAATATTAGTTATTTTATCGGCACCGTGAATCATCTCTTACTATCTTAGCACAGTTCAAGCTGATTCATATTTTACGGTGAGATGTACGTTATCTCATGCCTTATTATTTCATTCTTATACGAGACAAATGCATCAGTTCCTTCAAAACACTGGAAAAAGCCACTGAGCAAAACAACTCATACAGCCACTCATCTCATTAAAGATTGAATAACTAGCCTAGTTTTCTCGCTTGCTTCTCTCGCTCGGTATGGCTGAATTGATCTGATGGTTTTTACTCTTGAGTGGGACACGTAGAATGATTGGTTTAAATGTGCAGGGGATGTTCCTCGCTTCGCTCACTCTCTGTGGAATGTGTAGATGCGATGGGTAGCTGGAATTGGATCCCCCTAGCCGTAGAATTTGGTTTGACCCCATAAATGGATTTTTCAGTTTTTCTACCCTCCACAACCACCCCTCACAACCACCCCTTACTTATTTCTTTTTTATAGTAGCTGGAATTGAAACCCCCTAGTCGTGGACTTTCATTTGAGACCACACACGGATTTTCCAGTTTTTCTACCCCCCACCCTTCACAACCACCCCTCACTGAGCAGAGGTTGCGCAATTTTGATGAGGCCTATATTTTACGCCGGAAGTTGCTGGACATATTAAAAAAAAGTCCAGTCATGCAGCATGACCCCATGAGCGAATTTTTGAAGAAATCTTCGACATTTCAGTCGCCATTGATCGTGTTGAGAAATTTTAGTTTATGATTTTGATAGACAAACATGGAATCAAATTATTAACACATGCACAGAGTAAACTCATCAGTTGTGATTACATTTTTTTTTTTTTTTTTTTTTTAAGCACCTACTACCTACGTTTTAAACAGCATGGTTCTAAAATTGGTTATACAGGGATACTTCCATAAGAGTAGTTCAATCTGAATTTGGAAAATGTTTCATGCAAATATTACCGATTTTTACAACTAGCGAACGGCATTATTTCGATTTTTGACTGATTTTTCAACTTTGAAATTTTTGAAAACTTGATACATATTCTTATAGGAAATTGTACGCTGATTCCGAATATACCACATGTTAGTATGCTGAAAAAATTATTTCGCACAACAAATCGCAAAAAACAGGCTATTTTGAAATTTTTGACTACATTTTTGAAAATTTCAACCCGAAGATGTAATCCGATCATGCTGGCCAACGAACTTGAACTTTCGTTTTGTGCCCTCAACATTTTAAAATTTGTTTGAAGTTTCTAGCACAATTCTACGGACAGTTATCGTCTGGAATGACACATACATACATATATACATACATACATACATACATACATATATACATACATACATACATACATACATACATAAAAAAATGCGTTAAACTTCAGAATGTGATTCAGAATAGCCTGAAACGGATTTCTGCATAATTTTTTTTCAAAAATTCACATTCTACAAATTTTGAGGCGAGAGCAATAGCTTAATTTTCTTCAAAAATTCGCTAAAATTTTCTTCAAAAATTCGCTAAAATTTTCTTCAAAAATTCGCTAAAAAGAATCGCGCAACTCGTTCAAAAGTTATGGTCTGTACCCACATACAGACACTTTATTAATATAAAGAAGAAGATAACCTAGTAAACTAATATTACTGACGATAAAATTGTCCTAACACAACAAAACCACAGTTAAAATGCTCGAAATTAAATTCTGAGTGTTCACTGAAAATTTGACATGTTATTCATTTTACCAATTAAACGTGATTTGTAAGTGCTAAGGAGTTCCCTAACATTTAAACCATCAGTAAACAGAACCTACCTTTTGGTTTATTATTTCCAATAATAAGCCTATGTGATCGTGTAGCAAAAAATTTTTATAACCCCCCCTCAAACTTTGTCACTTTACGTTTCAAGGTACGTAGAATCCAAATTTGAAATGTCCGTCCGCCGTTCGCCGTTCGCCGTTCGCCGTCCGCCGTCCGCCGTCCGGGCCATAAAAGGCCTAAGAATTGACTTAAAAAACCCGTTCTTTCGCACATAGACTCTATTAGGGGTCTAGTTGGTCCTAACGTTTAACCATCCCGATCGCATTACTCGCATAGATGCTATGGGCCAAAAACGGGCGAAAAAGTGTGTTTTTCTACGCACGCACGCCTGGCACGCTTGGCAGGGGGTCACGGTGGGTGGTGAGGGGGGTGAGCGGGCGGTGGAGTGAGAGGAGGCGCCGGCGCCGCGGCACCTTGTGGTGGGTACGGCGCCGGCGTTCCTTCGAGGCATGAATATATGTTTTTTTCAAGGTCATATTTGTGTGTTAATACCAAAGCATTTCCTACGCATATTTAATAACATATCCTCTCGACTTTTCGTACGTACTTAGATAATGATATTATTAAGGCAATAACTATTTGAATAGATAGGAGCTCAAATCGAGAAATATAAACATGCGTATATAATTATAGAATTATAGGTTGTGGCAACTCGAAATAGGACACGCCGAGGAGTCTGGACGGGCCTTATGACGTACGCAAGCCAACTAAAACTACGATCATACTCACTTGAAAAAATAATAAACCTTTGTGAAATAATTTGCAGCGTTTTTATCTGTGAGTTGCCATACAAGTACATACAGGGTGGAAGCGGATAAGTGACGACAATTGTTTTGCGTTAGTCTGCATCAGAAATGTGATCAAACGCCGCCAACCGCATATTTTTATCTCAACCCGTACTGGAGATATGATTTTTAAAAGTTTTTTCGGGAAAACCGTGTTTTTTTTCCTTTTAAACTCAGAATTCTCCACTTTGCCTCATTTAATTTCAACGTTGGACCTCATTTTCGAAATCAGCGTTGAATTTCCTGTAAGAATAGTACTTGGGTTCTTAAAAAGTACCATTCGAAAACCTTCAAATCAGCTCAATCAGACAATTTTGAAAAAATAAAATTTCTGAAAATCTTTAAAACTGTACTACTCTTAAAAAAAAAAAAAAAAAAAAAAAAAAAAAACGGTATAGTCAATTTTACTTAGTTATTCAGGGGAGAAAATTATGTTTTTATATTAAAGAATGTGGTTTTTTTCATCAAATCGTGGTTTTCTTGAAAAATGACCCTCCATGAACCTACGAGCATGAGGTGGGTTTCTACGTATTTTACCACGCTGAATCGAATGGTAACATTTGTAGATCTCTCCAACTCCGTTATAACCGAGATTTACATTTAATCTCACGATTTTTAGTTTTAGTTTGTTACGCTTAAATGTATGTGTGTTATGGGGTAAAACTAGTTAATTAAAGTGTAAAACTCGAATATAACGTAGCTGGAGAGATCTGCAAGCGTTAGCATTTGATCCAACGTGAAAAAATATGTAGAAACCGACCCCATACTCGTAGGTTCATAGAGGGTCATTTTTCGAGAAAACCAACGATTTCATTGAAAACCCCACATTTTTTAACATTAAAACATGATTTTCTCCCCTAAATAACAAAGTAAAAGTAAAATTGACTATACCGTTGGAAAGAGTATTAGATGAAGCAGTTTTCATGAGATTTGCCAGTTTCCAGGATTTTTTTTTGGAAGAGTAGTAAAGTTTTAAAGATTTTCAGAAATTTTATTTTTTCAAAATTGTCTACGTTTGAGCTGATTTGAAGGTCTTCGAATGGCACTTTTTAAGAACCCAAGTACACTATTCTTATAGGAAATTCAACGCTGATTTCGAAAATCAAGTCAAAAGTTGAAATTAAATTAGGCAAAGTGGAGAAATTTGAGTTTAAAAGGAAAAAACCAAAAACACGGTTTTCTTGAGAAAAAAAAAAACCTTTAAAAATCATATCTCGTGTAGGGATTGAGATAAAAATATGCGGTTGCCGGCATTTTACAACATTTTTAATGCAAAGGTCCAATATTCGTCTAGTAATAGCCCTCTATGGGAATATTTATCTCATCCCATCACACCCACTTTTGAAATCGTTTATTCTGCCTGGGGATTGGTTGAATAAGGGCATCATGCAGAAATTGCAAGCGTTACCTCCCAAATATTCCTAACACGATAAAGGAACCTGACTGTTTCCTTTCACATAACTGACTTCATGATAACTGAAGTATTAGTGATATCTAGGAAAATCAGAGAGTCGCACGAGTTTATTGCACCGCACAGTGCCCTGTTCTATGCAATATATGTCTCACAATCTGTAGGTTAGGATGGGTACTTGGAAAATGTTTAGGGCACTGAGTGTGAGCAGTCTCCTCTCATAAGAACCATCTCAGATCATTTGTGATTTAAGGGGGCAAAGCAAAACAAATTGCCCCAGGACTCCCAAACACGACTCCTCACAATACTACACCCTTCTGATACTACCTATGGGGTAATTTCTTGGCAGTACGAAATTCAGACTTCAGTACACAGTAGCTCAAGGGAACCTATGCGATTCATAAATTAGATTATTAGTTTCATATTCAATTTAGTGATAACGCATTTTTCGTATTCAACTTACGGATTATTGTCTTTAGTTAGAAACGTTTTTATTCGTGGTCGAGGGCTCCCACTGGTGAAATTTACATTCTCGTAAGTATGCGGTGACTTCCTCACGTCTTTGAGATCCACATCGCCATCTTTTTCGCTCTTCTGAGCGTCACTAAAATGAAAAAGATAAATTAGTAAAATATAATGACACCAGAAGGGAGTTTACGAAAGTTAAATTTCGAATTCTGAGCATTCAAAGTGGAAAATCAATAAACATTGTATATCCACGATTTGATTCGCTCTTAAGGCCATGCTGCGATTCATGATGACATTTGAATTCTTTATTGGGGTCACTGGGTGAAAGGACGGAGAAGGGATGGAGAGAAATTATAGCGAAAATCTGCGAAAACGTATATCCAGCGAAATCTAGAATAAAATAAAGCATACCTTCAGGTAGTTTGGTTTTCATTTTGTTTTTTAAGGCTCTTTTATTGTAATTCTTTGGGAATATGGGAACCTACCTATCAACATAATGTGTTTGTTTTTGCTTCTTGACTACCGAAGGAGAGAAGCAGGAAGTCAAACATTCAACTGTTGTACAAACCAAAATGTCCACTTACTTTTTGCGTTTTTGAGTTTTTGGCATGGAACATATTTTAGCCTTGGTTTCACTGTTTGAAATCGTTACGTTAAGGAAGTAGTGATTTTTACTTACAACCAATTGGTTATTGGGGCCATGCAATTAGAATTAGGGCCAATTGTCAGTCTTGAACCCGCAAAACTGGTTCACCACTAGGTAGTTGGAAAGCTCTTGATTTAACACTAATTTAGTCTTCCAAGGCTCGAATTTCACACTCCAGCCTCCCCACCCCATAAATCATATTCTTCATTTTCAGATTTGTTAATCAATATTAATTGCAATTGTATCTCTATCATTTTAGCTATTAACCCGAGATCCTGAATCCTCTTCAAGACAACAGGAGACGAATGTAATAATGGGATCCACCCTGATCAGCAGAATGAGAATAAACTCTCTCCTGTTCACCCAGTGTTGCCAACTCGGGAAGAGGTACCGTACCACCAGTCGGAAATTACCTCGTTTCAATTCAAATTATTGTATGTACTAGTACATATTACCGAATCTTTCGGTTGAATGGTCGTACGATTATAATAGGTCGACCTTTTTCAAAAGTCGCCACTCCAACTCATACAGAAAGAATGATATTATAATAATTTTAGCACGGCCAAAACTAAACTTTTGTCTCATTCTTTGGAAGAGCCAATGGGGTTTTACCTCGAGTCAAAAGTAAAGCTCTGCTGAACCCCAACAGGTGAGTTTAACCGCTTGTCACGAGGTAGGGAGCCGTTGGTTTTGATCCGAACCTGAGGCTTTGGTCCCTTCTCAAGCTGGACTTGCCTCTCGTATTCTGAACACATTGCGAGGATCTCGTCCAGAGCCAACTCGTCGATTTCTTGTTTTGGTTTAGGTGTAGTCTTTCCATTCTCTCTTTCCTGAAAGTGAATTCACAGTAACAATTAATAAATTGTTATTAACTAATAAATGAGCATGGGTTCTACTATTTGGGCTGAGAATATGTAGGTTTGCTCAAGAAGGTTTGAATTACAAATGGCAAATTCCACTGGAAAAATTGAACCAAGTAGGGTAGGAGCCACCCTCAGCTAGAGTTATTATCCACCACCACCGCCCCTCCAGTGCCACCCACTTTTAGCGAATTTTTGAAGAAAATTAAGCTATTGCTCTCGCCTCAAAATTTGTAGAATGTGAATTTTTGAAAAAATTTTATGCAGAAATCCGTTTCAGGCTATTCTGAATCATATTCTGAAGTTTAACGCATTTTTTTTATGTATGTATGTATGTATGTATATATGTATGTATATATGTATGTATCCTCCTTCTGAGGATTTGCGGCGAATGGCAGCAGAGGAGGCAGAGGCTGTGCGCAATGGGGTACGTCATATTAATGTATTTTTGCAACAACGTTTTCCCATGCGCACGCTTTCTGCCATCCAATCTCTTCGCCTGAGGCCCCACTATAAGCAGCTTGTCCAGGAGGCGATCCTGGCAAATAGCCGTGGGGCCTCTCCCGCATCTCCTACAGGCGTGGGGCAACAGCCCGCCGTTCAGCAATCCTCCCCCGGGACCTCCGGTCTTCTTGAAGACTTGAAGACTGAAGTGTTGAGGCTCGGGGAGCAGGTAGGCCGTATTGATGGTTATGAGAGTGCCTACCTGCAGGACCTGGTGAGGCGGGCTGTTGAGAGGCCTGAAGGCTTGGAGGACGAGGTTGCAGCCTACATACAGAGGATCTTCCCACGGGTTGAGGAAGCGACCGTGACGGGGCATCAGGGAGCAGTTCCTCCTACTTTGGTGCCTCGTGGAGGTCGCAGAGCAGCAAAACAAGCAAGAAGGCGGGAATATCAGCGGGTCCAGAAGTTGTGGAGGAAGCATCCGGCTCGTGTGGCTGCGGAGGTACTGGAGGGAGCTGGGGATGAGCAAGTTGTGCCCCCTCTCCAGGAGTTTGTGGACTTTTGGGAGCCACTCTTGAGTGCTCCCAGCCACAACCCTGGTGAGCCGGTGGTGCCCCCAGCTTCCACCAGGGATTCCTTGCGCGGCATCATGTGCACGCCGGTGCTTCATGACGAGGCACATAAGTGCCGTGTCAAGAACTCCACTTCTGCTGGACCTGATGGTGTTTCTGCCCGACGTTGGAACAAAACACCAAAAACAGTTAAGCTGCTCATCCTCAACTTGCTGCTTTTATCGGGAAGACCCCCGAAAGCGTTGACCCGCGCCCGGACAATTTTCATCCCGAAAAAAGGGTTAAGTGGGCCTGGAGGCTACCGCCCGATATCTATATCGTCTGTAGTCTTCCGCCATTTCCAAAAGATTCTGGCATCTCGCCTCCAAGCTGCTGGTGTCATAGGTGACGTCCAGAGAGCATTTCGACCAGCGGATGGCACAGCGGAGAACCTTACAGTTCTCCAAACTGTCATTTCGCTGGCCCGTATTAAGAACCGGCAACTCCATCTTGCCGCTCTGGACGTCGCTAAAGCCTTTGACACCGTCAGCCATTTTGCCCTGACCGATTGTCTTCGTGGTGTCGGGGCACCTGCTCGTTTAATTGAGTATGTTGCTCGCCTGTACCACGAAGGCGTGACGGTCCTCGAGGCACGAGGTGAGATGTCGGGGGATGTTGTCATTGGGCGCGGGGTACGCCAGGGGGATCCTCTGTCGCCACTCCTCTTTAACCTGGTCGTGGACACGGCCTTGGGTAAGCTGCCAGCTGAAATAGGGTTCGATCTCGCCCCTGGGGTGCGAGTAGGTGCACTGGCTTTTGCTGATGATGTAATCCTACTCGCCGAAACCCGTGAGGGCTTGCAGATTGCCCTCAATGCCTTTGCTGAGCAGCTAGCCAGGTGTGGTTTGGTGGTTAACCCAGATAAGTGTGGGTCAGTCTCCTTGGTCCCGTCAGGTCGCCAGCATCAGGTGAAGGTGGTGGATGAGGAGTGTTTTGTCATAGGACAGTCACCCATCCCCACCCGATCCGTGCTGGAGGTTTGGCGGTGCCTTGGAGTTGACTTCATGGGTGTGGCCACCATTGCCGCAAGCCGTGTGGACCTTGGTGGAGCACTAGCTCGTATCACCAAGGCTCCATTTGAGCCATGGCAGAAGCTGCGCCTCCTCCGCACGTACTTACTGCCAAAGCTTACCTATGGGTTAGTCTTTGGTAGGCTTACTGCGGGGAGGCTGCTAGAGTTAGATCGTGAGGTTCGTTCTGCTGTGCGCTCTTGGCTAGGCTTTCCACCTGGTGTCCCAAGTGCCTATGTCCATGCACCGGTCAAGGCCGGTGGGCTCGGTATTGTCTCTCTCTCAGCCAGCATCCCATCTTTACGCCGCCAGCGCCTGCTCGCCCTTAGGGGCTCGAGCTGGGAAGTCGCCCACACTGCTGCTGACCTTGACTTTGTCAAGCAGCAGTTGTTGTGGTGCGACCGAGCAACACCAACTGCTCCCAAACCCAGCTCATCTGCTGAGTTCGCTGCTGCGCTGCATGAGTCGGTAGATGGTAAAGAACTCCGACAGTGCTCTGAATCCCCATTTTCTTCCCAGTGTGGTGCAGCAGTGTCCTCGTACTCACGGTGGCCGCATTCTCCGTCACGATGCGGTTGCCAAGCAGATAGCAGGCGCTTTGTCATCCAGCGGTTGGGCTGTTGAGAGAGAGAGACTATATCACATGCCGAGTGACCGGGGCAAGAAGCCGGATATCGTTGCTGTCAAGCCCGATGGGTCTGCTATAATCCTGGATGTCCAGGTTGTCAGTGGCAGCGTGGACATGGAGCAGACCTGGCGGGCTAAGATAAGTAAATATGATAGAAATGATCTGCGACAAGCGATATCTGAGCTAAAAGGAGTGGCACCTAATAACATTAAGGTTATGGCTGCGACCTTGTCATGGCGCGGGGTGTGGTGCGGGAAAAGCGCCACGGAGTTACTTGAGTTGGGCATCTCAGCAGGAGTACTCCGTGGTATCACCACCCGCGTCCTGAGGGGTTCTTACTTGAACTGGTGGTCGTTTTATAGGGGCACTTCCTTTCATCCCATTCTTCCTTCTCGTCCTGCAACTTCCCTTATCCCTAGAGCCGGCGTCGGGTAAACCTGGGCGTCCTCCCCACTTTTTATTTTATTTGTTTATTTTTAATTTTAATGGTGTGCCCCCTCCGCCTTTGAGGGGAGTTAAAAAAAAAAAAAAAAAAAAAAAAAAAATGTATGTATGTATGTATATATGTGTCATTCCAGACGATAACTGTCCGTAGAATTGTGCTAGAAACTTCAAACAAATTTTAAAATGTTAAGGACACAAAACGAAAGTTCAAGTTCGTTGGCCAGCATGATCGGATTACATCTTCGGGTTGAAATTTTCAAAAATGTAGTCAAAAATTTCAAAATAGCCTGTTTTTTGCTATTTGTTGTGCGAAATAATTTTTTCAGCATACTAACATGTGGTATATTCGGAATCAGCGTAAAATTTCCTATAAGAATATTTATCAAGTTTTCAAAAATTTCAAAGTTGAAAAATCAGTCAAAAATCGAAATAATGCCGTTCGCTAGTTGTAAAAATCGGTAATATTTGCATGAAACATTGTCCAAATTCAGATTGAACTACTCTTATGGAAGTATCCCTGTATAACCAATCCTAGAACCATGCTGTTTTAAAACGTAGGTAGTAGGTGCTTGTTTAAAATTTCATTCCATGTTTGTCTATCAAAATCATAAACTA
This sequence comes from Adelphocoris suturalis, assembly GCA_030762985.1. Classification (NCBI taxonomy): domain Eukaryota; kingdom Metazoa; phylum Arthropoda; class Insecta; order Hemiptera; family Miridae; genus Adelphocoris; species Adelphocoris suturalis. The sequence goes on from CM061042.1 coordinate 133,862,099, forward strand.
AAATTTCTCTACACGATCAATAGCGACTGAAATGTCGAAGATTTCTTCAAAAATTCGCTCATGGGGTCATGCTGCATGACTGGACTTTTAAAGTCAGTTTTTGAAAATCCAGATTTCTTACTAGCCCTTATTAAGGAGCTACCCAATATCCCCTACCTACATCCCGATATAACATTTTTCATAATGACTAATAGAGTCAAGTATTTTTGGATTTGCTTAGACATTGGAAAAAAATTATTAGTGACGTCTAGAGATGGTAAGGGATGGTTGAAAGAAATTCAGGCCCGAACCGCCCCCACCCATCCCTAACCATCTCTATACTTCCCTTATCATATTTTCCCAATGGCTAACAAATCCAAAAATCTTGACTCCATTAGTCATTATGAAAAATGTTATATCGGGAAATCGGGAGTTGTTTGCTAATATAAGGGCTGGTAAGAAATCTGGATTTCAAAAAACTAAATTTAGAAAGTGGGTGGCACTGGGCACACTCCTCTACTTGGTTCAATTTTTCCAGTGGAATTTGCCATTTTTAATCCCTAACCATATCTATACGTCCCTCATCATATTTTCCCGATGTCTAACAAATCCAAAAACACATTGACTGCCCCCGAAACTACAGGCTTCACCTTCCCTGATACAGGTGCGAGGGGATAAATGTGCATTGAGTGTAATATTTGATTTGCTAGGGGAACAGAAGGCGAACGAACTTTGCCGGCCAACTTCGGGTCCATTCGGTTTGCTCGGATTACCCGTCCATTCGGTCCACTGATGTTTTAATCACCTTGACAACCAATTATATCCCTTGAAGCGGCAAAATCCCTGTCTCAGTGCAACTGAAGGCGTTGCGACACCTGTTTCTCAAGCAAATGGTAACCAAACCACATTTTTTGTAAGGGCTTTCAGTTAATTGGATTTGATTCAGTTCCAATGAAGTGACCAATAACCGGTACAAAAATGAAGAGGTGAAGCCAGTTCCCAATCATGAATAGGGTGGTATTTGGTTACTGATTGTATAAGAAACTACAGTCACAGCTCCGAGGCAGAGATTTTGCGCTTATAGTGTTATAACTGATTTTCAATGTGATTTTTTATACGTACCACTGTCATCTGGATTAGTTACTTGGCGCGGGTCAACTATTTATGTACTACTAGCCGGTTTTCCGTGCGTTGCACGGACCCACGGACGGGTCATTTTATCCAAATGTACCTTGTCATTTTTACCCAGCAATCCCCAAAAGGCTAAAATTCAAATTTCAGCAATAAAGTTTCAAGTTATACCTAATTAATTTTTCAACTAAGCGTCCCCTCAATATAACCATAGTCGTTAAAACTATTCCCGACCATCATTGCTGCAGTTAATAAGACGTTTTGAATATCAATTTCTCAACATCAACATCTATCAACATCTATCTTAACGAATAAAGTTCCAGTCATGCAGCATGATCGTATGAGCCATTTTTCGTAAATTATCGTACTGTACAATGTTGAATTGTTTTGAAATATGAGTTTTTGAGTGCAAGGAAATTGTTAACTATTAATTGTATTACAAAAAACTTATTCTCGAAAATTCGCTAAAAACTGCACGGTTCAACTTACAAAAATCGTTTTGGTGTCGTTGAATTTTTATCGAAAATTCTTTATGCGTGAACCAACCCCATTCTCATTTGATGAGAAAATTTCGACGCATGTCAGGTTTTTCCTTAATTACAAAGTTGTATTCCCGGGCAACGTCATCAGGGAAAGCCGAGTTCTCGATGAAGGAGTAAGCTTAGAGGATTGTAATATAACCTATGTGTTAACCAGGGACCCTAAGAACGTACATGTACAATATCAGCTCAATGGGCCCAGTAGTTTTTACATGATTGAGGAACACACAGATAGATACTATTAGATTTTTATATAATAATATAGATGATCTCTGTCATCCGTGGATTTTAGGAAACTAGGTTTGAAAATAACTGGTGCAAAAGTAGCCAACATAAGAAATGTTCGGCCAATATATGGTAGGTAAGGTAAACAACCATTCCAGGTTGGGGCTTTTCGTCCGACTTCCTCGGGCGTCGTGGATGTCATCAGCTGCCCTCCAAATGGAGGATCAGAATTCGTTCTGTTGATTTCGCTTAAAGCTACTCATTGCCTCGCCCCCTTGAGTGGAGAGGGGTTCGCCATACAGAAACGTGAAAATTATTTGGACGTCTGACGTTTCACGGTGGTCCTCGATCGGATTTGACCTCAAAGTGCTTGCCCTTCAAATTTTCTTTCGAGATATGATTTGGGAGTATGTTAGGATTATAATTCAGCTAAAACCGAAACTGAATTTTGGCGATTATAGCGTATTTTCATGATTAAAGTATCAATTACAAATTCAAAAACTGAATTTAAAAAAAAAAACGGCTCAATGTTTGATTTCAGTTTTTGCTGAATTATATTCCTAACATATCCCCAAATTATATCTCGAAAGAAAATTTGAAGGGCAAACACTTTGAGGTCAAATCCGATCGAGGACCACCGTGCCTTACCTGGGCGGTCACCCATCCAAGTACTCACCACACCAACACATGGTGCAACTTCCTTATCGCGGGTATTGCTTAAAAATAGGCTAGATGACTATTACAAAAATAAAAAGGTTTGATTTGATTTAATGTATAGCTCCACTAAATAGAATGTATGGATGGATAGAGAAGAGACTATTATTTACCAAAAATAGATAGACCTCAATAATACATTATGTACAATTTAAGCTCACAGCATCCTTTCAGAAATAAAATTGTTGTGCTTTGTGTATGAAATGAACCCTTCTAGCTTTAGGTCCAAACATTTAAAAAACTAGGTTTTGAAAAAGTTTCTCCTTAGAAATTATTTTCTTCAAAGAACGGTACCCTTCCTAGAAGTGTAATTTTATGAAATCGTATACAATAACCGTGTAACTACCTAAATTTGTATTGAGATAGATATTGCTTAGAATCCATAATATTCATGGATAAATCCATGTTTTACTTATGAACGTTTAAAAGATTAGCTCACGAACATTGATGGGGGTGGAGTGATTTTCGTGGTTGTGTGACGGAGCTTGATATTTCGGTGGCTTTTGCTGGATGAAAGGCACTGGATTCCTGTTGTAGCCCGGGCTGGGAAGTGACTTTTTGACAGGTGACGACGAAGAATCGCCGTTTCTTCGAATGTCCGCATTCGAAAATTCTGGAACGAGAATGAATATGTTGTTAACAATATGTAGGTACTTAGTAAAACTTTACGAAAAATATAACTTAATTAATTTTTTTTCAACGTTTCTCCCCAGGATATGAGCCTTCTTCAGGGAGTTGAAAAAAATAAAATTTAAAATTTCAAAATCTCTAAAAATGTTTATATTTATGTCGGTACATAACAATGCTTATCCGTATGTTAACTATCTGCATAATATGAAGGTAGGTCACTCGTGACCTCAGTAATTATACATTTAAAAGTCCTTCAATCAAACAAGAGTAAATTTTGCTCAAATTTTGAGTCTTTTCGGAAGTTGAATAAATTTGAATTTTAATCCTAACCATTTCAAAAATGATCGCTTCCTCCAATTCGATCCTCTTCCAACGGCACTCAAGCGAACGCCTGCAGAGATTGGTGAGAGGTTATTTTCCAGCCCACTTTCACTCCAATAATGGATAGGACATTGTCGAATTGGGTGACCCAGTTATATTCTGCAATGTTTCTGGGGTTGCCATGGAACTTCACCAAATCCCACACGCATCTCCTTGGCCATCTTTCCTCGACCATCTTGAGGGTCCTTGAGAGGAATCCCAATGCTCTATCCAGGCCTGATACTTTAATCAGGAACTTGCCAAATTTAACCCTCAGGTAGTGACCCGGCACTCCTCTTGATAGACAGACTTGAGAATTGTGACGGAACCACTTCAATCTCGTCCATAGACTAAACATCCCAAATTCCCGAAGCTTGCTACAGAGCAGATTCCACCATTGCATCAAATAATTTGACGCTGTAATCCCAGGAGGAGAACTATGTCTCGCAGCAACTCACGGCTACTGCCAATAGCCGCCTTCGCCTTATTTATCTGATGTTCTTCATTTTCTCTGACCTTTCCAGAGCGACTAAACACCCCCCCCCCCCCCCCCCCCAATACTGGAATGCTTCGACTGGTTTGATCTCCTCGTTGCCACAGATCAATCTTCTTCTTTTGATCAGCCGAACTCCCCTGTCAAATGTCAACATCTTCGACATCTCGCAGTTTATGGTGAGCTTATTCTCTTGCAGAGCAGTGACTTTCATCTGAGCATCCAGAAGGAAGTCAAAGAGGATAGATATGTCAGATTGTGCGGATTAGCTACTTAACCCTTTGCTGCCCGCCAACGTGATATATCGGGTGCCTGTACTTTCCGTAGCTGCTCTTCAACGTTAAATATCGGGCAACTAGCCCTTTCCGTTGCTGCCTGCCGCTGATAATTATTGCTGTTCTGAGACTCGCGCTCATTCACTGTCTAACTAAGCCCGTTCAGTGTGTGATTTCTATTGGGATTCTCATCATATCAGTTGCTGAGAGGGACGGTATCCTTTAAAAAATGCGGGCGCGAAATGTCCTATGAATTTCATTGTTGTCGTATCAATACTACAGGTGCCCATGCGCCAACATGAATTACATAACGTCGATTTCTCATGATCGGTCAAATTAGGTTCAAACTCGGGGAGTAAGTAGTTGTTTACATATTCCAACATTGCGCATGCACAAAAATGTTTGACAAACGCAAAACACCCTGGACTAGTGGACCGATTTTGATGAAATTTTCAAGGTTTGTGTGGGTCAACTTCTAGACTATCTCCTATATTAACTACATCTCCCTATGTATACTTATATGATGAATTCTGTTGGACTGATGGCACAGTATGCGCTTGCGCAAACGTGAATTATAGGCCTATTTCATTAGCAATATGCTTATGATTTACAAGGCCATGAAGGCAAATGAATTACACTTTATGAATTACAGGGCCTATGCTATTATTATTAGCAAGTATACACAATTATTACTGTTCTATTTTGCATTTAATCATTTTGACGAGTAGGTCTTTGCTCTTAACCTATCAAGTGATAAAGTGATTATGTGAATTTCTCAGACTTGTTTTCAATGTATTAAACACATTTTAAACGCATGAGGATAAAACGGGTGCCAACCTTTTGTAAGGAACTCAGTTACTTCAGTCAGGGCATCCCGCGACCTTGATTCTTGATGATGGTGCGGTGAGTTTCCATCAATGGTTCCTGAAAAGACATGAACACAGCTGTAAAAATCCCACTAATTTTGAAATGGCTTAAAAATTTTAGAAACAAAATTCAGAAAATGTTCAATATTGAACTCGGGTTTGAGGCATTCCAAAAACATATCTGACTTTTAAACATTTTTTTGTCTATAGGCGTCCGGTTTTTCGTCAAGTCAACTTCAAGGTGGAACTTTTCTCCAACCATGAGCTGCATTGGATAGAGTTTTAATCAAGATTGCTCTCAATAATTTACAACAATATTCCGAAAACCCAATAAAAAAGGACAACAAAATGTTTTTAAGCGTGTTTTGATTCTTAAAGGGTGTTTTCGTTTGTCGTGGAAATAAAACCCAACACAAAAATGTCAATTTCGGTTCATTATTTCAGTAATAAATTTGTAATCGAACAGGAAAAAAGTTCAACCCCCTCAAAATTTGATGGTTTACGTTTCAAGATGCGTAGAATTGAAAACTCATAAAAAATCTTTACGAAGCTTTTCCCGAAACAACTGGACCGAATTTTATGAGATTCTGCTCAAAAATCATATACCTACCATTAATCATGCTTGTAATCTAGGCATTAGGTACTTTTGATCAACTCCAAGGGATGACATTTAAGAAAGCAAATATTATAAAACAGCTTTTCGAAACTTTCGAAATAAAAGAGTGCTGTTTGATTAGATTTTGTTTCTATTGCCGCTAAGGACCCTCTAGGTTGTTAAACGATTATCCGTTCGCTTCCCATAAAATGATTTCGAAAATCATGAAAAAATAAATATTTAAACAACAACCCGACAACATAACAGCCTATTTTGATGGTTCATGTTGGCAAATGTGCGTTATGATCTTAGTGGCACGTGTTACTACTTCAGTAGCGAGGAGCCACGTGAAAAGACGCACGTGTTTGAAGACAAAATCATAGTCAGGACGAACAGATGGAACTCCCCAATGCAGCTGGAGCACGTGCTCTCAAAGGGGAACGATATGTTGACAATATTAGGAGCTCAAGTGTAGCCAACATGCCAATATGAAATAACGTTACCTTAGCTTAGAGAAATGCACAATAATAAATAATCACGTCACTCATGATATCAATGTTATTGTCATAATATTAACACCAAGAGCATTATCTTAAACCTCGGCAATGATGTAGGTATAAAATATTTCAATTTGGATGTTCTATTTGGATTTAACGCTACTGATTAGGTTGATCTGGATTTAGCACCCATGGCATAACGTACTCAACAACACCATTCGTCTCAGTTTATAAAAGAGTTCCAAATATTATTTTTTGAGATTCTATCGATACTTTCGTTACCCTAAAGTCATTGCGCTGTTAGTGCTTACTTACTTAATTACTCGCTGATTTTTAAAATTCTAAATGTAGCTTGATATTGGACTAAGCTAATGTAAATGGCTGCATTGATGCAGGTATTTCTTCTCTTTCTTTTATAGGATGCATAATAATGCAATTTAAAAAATCTAATGAACTTAACGCCTGATTGGTCCTTAAGATTAATTTCTCGACCGTTGGCATGGCCACGATGGAGACATCAAAAGGTGTATTATTATTTTTGAATGAAAGTTGATTCTAACAAAAAACACCAGCCCGACATAGAAAAAAATTAGTGCCAATAAAATGAAAATACAAATTGCAGCCCATGATTAGTACTTAGCACTTTAATTTAAATTACTTCATTAGGTATTTATAACGCAAATTAACTACTTTTTTATTTAAAGAAATTATTTAATACAGTACTCCACGAGCATTAAAACTGTAGCTAGGTAAAACTCAATGATTAGCTAGCACAATGAGAGGGTAAGAGAGGTTTTGCTATCGTTACATACCTTGGTAGAACGAGAGTGGTAACATGGAAGGTATGGATTCTGGCAATCCCTTTTTTATCATCTTGGCCTGTTCGGGATGATTGAATCTGAACAAGCATGAGTGACCCACGCCGATGATACATCCTGAAAAATCACAGCATGATTGTTATTAACTGGATTATTGGATTGGTTCCTTACAAAAATGTGAATACAGTTATAATTTCTCGATGGCAATCGAAATGTTTTATGACTCTGGGTAGTACTAGAAGAAATAAGGTAATTCAAAGAGGGGCAAATGTGTAAGCTGTTCAAAAATGTAAAGTAAAATGTGTGGGTATCTTCTCCACTTATTCAAAAACGGATATATCAGCTTAGCTGGTGACAAAATGAGACGAGGTTATAAGAAGTAATATATATTTACATAACAATCACCATTTCCTTGTAGTGCTGATGGTCCGATGACAGTGACATTTTTTAAGAAGCGCCCATAAGTGTAAACCCGCTCAATTCCTGAACATGCCGAAAATGGCTAAGAGGTTTCGTTCGGAGTTTTACCTCTGATAAGGAATTTACGTTCGCGAACGCCCAATGGTCAATGTTGATCCAATCGCGAAGACATTCATAACCAATAACCTCGAGACCGTCCCACAACTAAACTACCTTCTTATTTTAGACGGTTGGATCATTACCTCATTAAAAATAGTTGTTTCTTCATAAGAATTAAGAGAAGAAAGAAATAAGAGCTAATTCGAATAATTCCTAAATACAGGGTTGTTATGGGACAAACTCAAGGAATCGATTCTAGACCTCATTTTTGATCGAAAGTTGCTCTTGGAGATTTCTTTTTAAACGCTTTGTTTTCAATTTATTCCATTTAAGATTTTTTTTTCTCGAGTTTTAGACCTTAGACATTAAAACGGCCAGAACTCCCCGTAGAATCACAGTAAACTCAAAACTAAGAACACCTTTAGAAAGACAGTTAAATTTCCTATAATCTTAATAGAAAGTTTAGTTGTTTTAGTTAGTTTTAATTGGTAAAAAAAGGCCAAAGTACAAAATTAGAAAAAAATATTTATTTAAATTGACGTTTTTCTGCTACCGGTTTGGGGATTGCTCGGCCTGCACTCTTCGGAAAAAACTTCCTCAAACTGTCAGCTTTTGAACGGTATAATCAATTTTACTTTTACTTTGCTAAATGGGGGAGAAAAGTATGTTCGTATGTTGGAAAACATAGTTTGTTCTACGAAATCGAGGGTTTTAGTGAAAAATGACCATCTATGAAAATGGAGTTTGGGGACATTCTGCTAGAAAATATAAATTTAAAAATTTTTAGCCGTCTTTATCCTTTCTGGTGATTTTTTGACCACTTTTCCCCCCCAAATTTGAGCAATTTAATGTGCTTATAAAGTGTTGGACAACGAACCCATCTTTTCATTTGTAAAGCTTGATTTTTTGGCCAGAAAATAGAATTGTTATCTCAATCCTAAGGAGAATTATTGCGTGTGTTATTCACACACGTGCAGCTCTAGAAATCGTTTCACAGTACCTCAAAACAGATTTCAATTAAGAAAATTTTGATTTTAAACCTTTTGGAGTCATTGCAATTTAGCTTTATTAAACAAAAATTCATTAAATGTTCCACAATCTGTGAAATGCAAAAAGCAGCTGCAAATTAGTACGCAAAGGTCTGCATTTCTGTATTCGACACATTCTTCTGTGTAGACCACTCGTCTGTAACCTACCGATATATGAGCCCCAATAAATTTTGTGGGGGCGATAAAATCGTTTTTTCTTGGACGATTACAATGGTTCATAATCGAAAATAGTAAACCACCACATACAAATGTTGGATGGTTTTATACATTTTTTCGCTGTGGTTGTATACATAACCTGCGTTTTATAACAAAATCCGCTCATCTTTTCCTACTCTACTTAGAGAAGCTTTCAGATTTGTGCCTTTTAACGATTAACCCGTACTACCATAATACACTTGAGTGAGTATTCGTTCCCAGGAAGATTCATATCGCCTAAATTTATGACCCCACAGTGCTGAGAAAAGCTTGACTCAAGTAAAACGCGAGACAGTTTGAGAGGTGAGTCATTTCCAGAAGAGGTGAAACATTTCCAGAAATCTATAGTTCAAACAAACCTTGAGTGAGGAGAGTTGGCTGACTGATTGGGACGCCATCGACTGTGGTGAACTGAGAGATGGGTCTTAGCGTGATGCGGCCGTTGTTATTGTCGATGAAGCAATGTTCGTCGGCAACGCCAGAGCCGGCTACTACGATGTCCACGTTCCTTCCCGATCCAATTAAGACGGTGCCTGGAATCAAAACATTCATTGTTACGCACTTTTACACACAAGGAGCGGCTCGACTCAGAACTTATGTCATTATCTTGATGCTTGCTATCAACTTATTGTTTATTGCCCAATCTTGCCAAATGACCAATCGATCAGCTAACTTCCTAGGTGCCTGGAATCAATCATTCATTGTTACCCACTTTTACACGCAAGGAGCGGGTCGACTAAGAACTTATATCATTATCTTGATGCTTGCTATCAAATTATTGTCTATTGCCCAATCTTGCCAAATGACCAATTGATCAACTAACTTCCTCGGTGCCTGGAATCAAAATATTCATTGTTACCCACTTGTACACGCAAGGAGCGGCTCGACTAAGAACTTATGTCAATATCTTGAAGCTAGCTATCAACTTATTGTTTATTGCCCAGTCTTGCCAAATGACCAATCGATCAGCTAACTTCCTAGGTGCCTGGAATCAAAACATTCATTGTCACCCACTTTTACACGCAAGGACCGGCTCGACTAAGAAAAGAACTTATGTCATTATCTTGATGCTTGCTATCAATTTACTGATAATTGCCCAATCTTGCGAAATGACCAATCGATCAGCTAACTTCCTAGGTGCCTGAAGTCAAAACATTCATTGTTACCCACTTTTACACGCAAGGAGCGGCTCGACTCAGAACTTATGTCATTATCTTGATGCTTGCTATAAACTTATTGTTTATTGCCCAATCTTGCCAAATGACCAATCGATCAGTTAACTTCCTAGGTGCCTGGAATCAAAACATTTATTGTTACCCGCTTTCAAACACGAGGAGAGGCTCGACTATGAGCTTATGAAATTAACGAGACATTCGCGAACAATCAATTTGAGACGAGACTATAGGCCCTGACCAACTAATCTAAATTCTTATTAAGGGATTGACTACTTGATGTTATGTATTTTTGAGATGCGAGCGTAGCGAGCATCCAGACCACTAATCTAAGCAGAAAACTGATCTGTGTAAAATCTCATGGCGACTGGAGCGCAGGAATGCCACGCAGTGGGTAGTCGAACTAAAGAGCAAGTCAGGGTGTCTCAACTTGATTGTTCGCGAACGTCTCGTATGAAATTATCTTGATGCTTACTATCCAGCGAGATGGCAGTCTCGCACTGTCATTGCCTAGCTTTCAATAAACCATTGCAATCGCATTGCCAAGCTTTCAATAAACCATTGCGATCACATTGCCAAGCTTTCAATAAACCATCGCAATCGCATTGCCAAGCTTTTAAAAAACCGATGCAATGAGACGCGCTGAGGTAAGTAACAAAGTAGAACTTCGGTCAACTTTGACCTACCCCCGACCTCTCGACGGCTCAAACTTAATTTTCTTTGCATATACTGGGAGAGGAATGGCCCCTGAGCCGCCTGATGCCAAATATGTGGGTAGATCGATTCTATATAAGCTAAACGAATCGTCAAATGCATGACGTTATGGGACTTTTTTCTCGTCTCACCTCGTTTTTTCCCCCACTTCTACCGGCTCTCTTAGCTAATTTTGATGAAATTTGAAACTTAGGCTATATTTGACCGGACTAAGTGCCTTTTGGCGTTTTGGAGCCGTTATGACCAGCTCATGATCAGCTGAGGTCATTAAATTCTCCCCCGTTCACCCTGAGAAATTTAAATTTGATAGAGAGACTCTCTGGGACATCAAGATACGAATAAGCTCAGGGACTCTTTACTGATCAGCTGAGTGAGCTGAATTCTCTCCTGCTTACGCTAGGAAGTTGAAATTTGCTATCAACTTTTAAGGATACATATATATAAATCAAGGCGCAAACTGGGCTTAAAAAAAGAGCGTTCACGTACTTTTTCTGCATCAACCATCGACCTCGTAAAAAAGGAAACCTCTGATTTGATAGAACTTTATTAGTTCAGAGGGGGGCTCACACTTGTTGAACATAATGGAATCTGAGCATTTTTCTCAAGAGAAGTGACCCTCTCTCCCCTTATTTTTTCCCCACAATTTTTGAGATATCGAAGTGAAACTTGGAGAGCGTTTATGGAGTGCCTAATAATAAGATTCAGCAAATAAAAATCAGGAAAAAAATCCAAAATTTTTTTGGACTATCCAATGTTTTTTGGATGCCTAGAAAATAATTTTTCCATTTTTTGCCGAGTGACGCCACATTTCAAATATTTTCTAGTGGTGAACACGATGGTGAAGCCAGAATTTCGATATCTTATTCCGTTCTCGGGTTATAACCATAACCGGATGATAACTATGAAGAAGCGCGATTAATTCTGATTTGGCTCAAGTCGGAGCTTGCTATCGCTGGTCTTTCTCCGTGTTTGAGAAAAAACAAAAAGAATACAGTGCATCCCATCTCCATTGGGTGCCTAATCATGAGATATAATATGAACTTTGTCCGATTGATTTGGGGTCCTTGGCGTCTAAAAGGAAAACTGAACCCTTAAGAGCCTGTTGCACCTGGGATGTTGCGTTTTGGTCGATTAGATCCTTTATTTTCAATCTGATCTAAAAATAACTAAGGGGATGTCTTATTCATGAGTCATTTTTACAAGTTGATATGAATTTGAATACAACTTTGGGGGGGGGGGGGGGGGATTTAGAGAGAGAAAAACTCTTCATACCAACACCTAATATTAAACCTAGAGTTATTCCCAAAATTTGATCATGACAGGTTGAAAAACTGAAATTTCTGACATTGGGGGTTTGAGGGGGTCGAGGGGTGTGAAATAGTTCACCACTTTTCCAGCAGTTACCGCCACAGTATTTTAGTGAAACTTGTGAGTCATTGACTCCCGTTGAAATAGTGGTAACGCAGGTAGGTGGTACCTACCGTTCACCTCGAAGCAACAAACCCTACCTAATCCTTTCATAATTAGAGGGCCGAGAGTAGAATGACTTTTACGATGGGCAAGGAAAATTCTTCGGAAACTGTTCATTGTGCTAAGGATTCGGGCCGGGATTATTTACAGAGTCGAGGATAAGGTCCCCATTATAGTTTTTAGTCAACACGTTTCATAGTAATAAAGCCAATCGTTGACCAGATTATGGAAAGGTGAAATTTTCAGTTAAATAACGTAGGTAAACATCCAAAATATCAGCTAGGTATACAAGATGAATCTCAGTACAAAAGTGATACTGTCTTACGATTTCTTGACGAGTTCACATCTAAGTATAATCATCATGCCAAACGGTTGTGACAAACGCGCTTCACGTTATGGTGCAAAACGGTGGCGGAGTTTATTCAAAGGTGATGCAGAAAAGAGGACCAAGTGGGGACCACTTGACGTTTCAGTGAATAAGGTAAGACTATTAATTGAAATTTTCATTGCCTACTTTAATATATGATATTATGATGAAATTGCTTAGAAATCTAAATAGGAGATGGTACATATATTCAATTTAAATAACGAGAGCACTTATGCAACCCACTGCTCGATTTCCAATTTAAACAAAATCAATTCTTTCTCGTCTGTCGTTGATTATCATGTTTTCTAGTAGGTATTATATAACTATAATTATCAAATTTATTATTTAGTGGGTAAATAGTTTTAAAAAAAACATACGAATTATTACAAAAAGATTTATTATTTCTGTATATATTGCACAGCATTGGTTATATATACTTTTGAGGTGTGTATATTATACATGTTGCATAAGAAAATATAATATTAACCAGGTTATATTATAATATAGTTATTGCGTTGTTTGTTAGGTATGAACTCGCATGTAGTATGAATTCATAATATAATATAATTTATAATATTCCGTATTCCAGGAATAATTCCTTCAGAATCCACGATGATTCATAGAAACCCTTTCTCATCATGGATAGGCAATTCAATTCATATGAGACTGATAGTCGGGAGGAGCACTCTCGTTTCGGCCTAATGTCCACGGGCGTCCATGTCCAAATCATGGAGAGGCATTCCGAAGTACCTAATATCTGGTGAGCTAACTACTCTCAGCCCGCGTCGCCACCATATGGTTGCGAGATGCTCTATGATTATAAGTGAATTATTATATTTGTTGTACTTATTCAAGGCCAATGAATCACCATCAACATGATGGGTAAGTGGTACATTTTGATATTAGCCGATAATTAGCCAGTATTTTCTCGTATACCAGTAAAATTTTGAATGGTTATGAAAAGCGAATTCTGAGTTATAGAAATAGATATTTGAACTCTGAGTTTACCTATCTACTACAAAATTTTGCAAAACCATGAGGCAAAATGTGAAAGGGATAATACAATGAGTTGGTAGAATGGCAAAAATTATCTCTATTTTGTGAGGAACAGGTGTTCGTAAGGAACCCCGATTGACCTTGCCTCCTTCAAACAATGCATATTCATGACAAGCTCGTTTTCTGAATCTCATCGCCTCCACCTGACGTCAAATGCATGCGAATCCGCACTGACGATACCAAACAGGTGAACACCGCGGAGTACCAATCATATTGTTCAGAGAGCGTGCTTTACGATATAGTATCAAGTACTATAATTCTTCTTATTGCAGTACTATAATTCTTCCGAGTCTACATGCAGTACAGGTTAGGGTGGTTAAAAAAAAAAAAAAAAGTTCTGGGATTTCTTGTCCCCATTGTTTTTTTGCTTCCTCAATATGTCAGGATGACCCTCCTAAATTTTTAGCAAAAAATATTAATCCTAACCACTTTACCTGGGTCGATTTTGGCCAGTTATCGACCGCTATCGTAAACCAACCTCTAAATTGGTGCCGAGGTGATGATTTGAAGGACGGATTTCAATTTTTTTGGGTCAACTTATGGGTTTTGCATGCGCTGAACACGATGAATTTATTTATTTTACGCTCCGTCCACTAGTTATCCGGTAAACTGGCAGAGGGCGCTGCATGAAGATAAGTAAAAATCGAAAATTTCACCGAAAATGCTGTGCCTGGTTAAGAATTGTACTAGAAACATGCTATTATGGTCGGATAATATGCTTTGGCATGTTCTGAACATGATCCCGTTTTTTACTATACTTTTTCGCCGATTATTGCTTCGTTTATCGGCCGTAAACCTCAAATTAATTGTAGGGTAATAGACAAATTCACCCTAATTTCACCAGAAATTATGTCGCGTTGATAATTTACGGTCCCGAAATGCCTTGTGCCGATAAAATTGGGTATTTTCCAGGATACTCGGTACAAAGCAGTAGGTAATTTGGCAAGGACTTGAACCGGCATTGTAGTTATTCGCCAAATATAGCGGCAAAATGGAGAAATTAGCGAAAATTTTCCCATTTTTCTGTAAAATTCCTTAGTTTCCATCGGTTTTCCGGTGTCAAATTCGTAGTTCTGAATTGTCTGAACTGTGATTAGATCGTTAAATAAAAAATGATGCAATATAATTGAAAATAATGTAATATAATTTCAGTTTCTCTTGCTCGAGGGACAATCTGTAATTTGGTCGATATGCTGAAAGAATTCATGATCGTGGAACATAAAACATAACATTTTATCGAGAATAACATAGGTATATAATAAATTTCGGGACCTTAAATTATCAACGCGACATCATTTCCGGTGAAATTAGGGTGAATTTGTCTATTGCCCTACAATTAATTTGAGGTTTATGGCCGACAAACAGAGCAATCATCGGCGAAAAAGTATAGTAAAAAACGGGATCACGTTCAGAACATGCCAAAGCATATCATCCGACCATAATAGCATGTTTCTAGTACAATTCTTAACCAGGCACAGCATTTTCGGTGAAATTTTCGATTTTTACTTATCTTCAAGCAGCGCCCTCTGCCAGTTTACCGGATAACTAGTGGACGGAGAGTAAAATAAATAAGTTCATCGTGTTCAGCGCAAGCGAAAACCCATAAGCTGACCCAAAAAAACTGAAATTCGTCCTTCAAATCATCACCTCGGCACCAATTTAGAGGTTGGTTTAAGATAGCGGTCGATAACTGGCCAAAATCGACCCAGGTAAAGTGGTTAGGATTAATATTTTTTGCTAAAAATTTAGGAGGGTCATCCTGACATACCGAGGAAGCAAAAAAACAATAGGGACAAGAAATCCCAGAACTTTTTTTTTTTTTTTTTTTAACCACCCTAGTACAGGTAGCGGAAGCATTGTTTTAACTTTCGGGAGAAAAAAATGTTTTGTCTCTAAAATCAAAATTTCATGAAATTTCAATCATATGGAGTTCATTCAACGTTCATTTCAACATAAGGAGTTTAATAATAATTATAGACCAATGATCTACGTAGAAGGGCCCACCACAGAAATAATAAACCGTCGTGTAATAAAATTTGCAACCATATTCAAACCGAGACGTTCTTATTATGTAAATCTTGGTGAGTTGGAAACTGGAGTTTAGCTATCCTAAACCGCGCTCGTCTATTTGGACCCACGAAAGTGATACGGATGGTCGTTGACCCTCCGCCTAGATGAATACGAAAAAGACCCGCCAGCCTCGCGCATCTCACTGACAAAAGAGAACGAGCAGAAAGAACGGGGTCAATAAGCGAGACCTCTCGTCAATTGATATCCACAAGAATTACACTCATTTTTTTTAGAGTTACTTCATCTAATACTCGGTCGTATAAAGTTCTTTTCACAACTCGGACAATTGGACTGATATAAATTTATTTCACCACGACCTTCACTTCAGGAAGCTTCTCAGTTGTCGGCATTTAACGAAGATTAATTAAAAGACCAATGGGGGAACAATAGATAGAATTTAATCTATGAGAACTTGAAGCTAATTGATAAACCAGTCAATATCTGGTACTATCAAAACTACCAACAACAGATTTAGAAGACCTGGCAATGCAACAACATTTATGAAGAAAAATAGTACGTAAATAAAGAAAACAATCTCGCTACTAAAAAAAGTAAATCTAGGAAACTAGGTGGAAAATGCCTGAAACGATTGAAGATCTCCCACTGATTTAGACTGTTAAGTGTGATAATATCGAAAGATTATGAAATAGCTTTACTTACCGTCCATTTTACTATCTTCAGTCATAAACACAGTCGAAGAAATTATGTATTTGATTAAGAGCGCATTAGGTTATCTCGTTTGGTATTTGTACCTCAGGTGTCAATGAAACATTGAAAATCACCAAATATTTTGTGTAACTATAAAATTTAATCAATGGCCCTTGTTATCTTTTCAGTTTAAATTCAGCAGTCGAAGATTTGAAAAACGAACTGCAGAAAAAAACGTCTGCCAAGTCGGGTGGTCAGTATAGCTTCCTCATATGGACGTATAGAATTAGTTGAAGAACAAAATACAAGTCGAAATTATGGATAAGTCGACGTTATAAAAAATTAATGTTTGAGCATGCGCACAGACTACTATTAATCCAAAGACGATGAAATTTATAGGTAGGGCAACGTCTAGGAGCTAAACCGCACAATCCTTGAAAACTTCATAAGAACATCCTAGTTGTGAAGACATTTATTCCTGTTCTGAATTTTACTCTCTAGGCTCGAAATCGGATTCTGAAACTAAAATCCTATTTGTAGGGAAAGTACGTTCATTATTGTATGTAGACCATATACAGGAAGCTCTTCACGTGTTCACTGCTTGTTGCCGTACAGCGTCAAATAGAACACTACTATCTAGAATAGATCTTACACATAATAATCTGTTCACCCATTTCTCTAAAAACATAAGCAAGCAGTCAGTCAGACAGTCCAAACATATTACCATTATGCGTTTTAATCTATATGATATAAAAATCAATTGCTGTTCGTTATTCTCGCTAAAACTCGAGAACGACTGGACCGATTTGGCTAATTTTGGTCTTAAATTATTTTTGGAAGCCCAGAGAAGGTTTAAAAAGTTTAAAATTTCAAATCTGCCCCAAAGGGGGTGTTTTAGGGGGGTATGGGGTGTCTTTGTCATCACTGAAGAAACTGGGGATTTGATTGTCGAGTATGTTTGGATTACTACGATTAAAGTTGATGACTACTTTTTTTTAAAATTTTCAAATCCGACCCACAATGGAGAGGGAGGGGGTGGGGGAGTTAAAGCGTTTCGAACGTCATTGAACGAACTGGGGATCTGAGTTGTCGAATATGTTTGGAGTATTCTAACTTAAATCACAGGCTACTTGAAAATTTTCAAATCTAACCCATAGAAGAGGGTGTTTTAGGGGAAGGGGGGGGGGATGGGGTATCTTTGTCATCACTGAACGAACTGGGGATTTGATTGTCGAATATGTTTGGATTACTCTAATTCAAGTCAAAGACTATTTTTTTCAAATTTTTGAAATCTGACCCAGTGGTGAGGGGAGGGTGGGGAGAATGTTAAAGCGTTTTGAACGTCACTGAACCAACTGTATCAGAATTACTTTAACTTGGATCACAGGCTATTTGATAATGTTCAAGCCAACCTGTGCAACGCACGGGTGAACCAGCAAGTTTCATCAATAAAATCGTTAGTAAATCCAAGTGTTTTTGGCCTTGAACTTGAGACACTTGAATAAATCTAAGTGTTTTTGGCCTTGAACTTAAGACACTTAAGTAAATCTAAGTGTATTTGGTCTTGAACATAAGACGTATAGCTTTAGGGATCACGGAAATGTATGTGGGTATTTGTGTTTGTCTGAAGAGCTGATCTGACCTCAGGATCGTTATAAACATCAAGCGAGATTCTTTACTAAATTACCTACTTCAAATAGTAACTTACAACTAATTTCAAATATATAATGTTACATTGTACAGTACACCTATTACAATCTAATGTAATACCTTCATGTACATTAGTAAACGACGGCAGATGGTGTAAATTAAAAGACTGCATGATTCATTGAGATAATCTCGCAAACATTCAGTCTCTCTCGCCGCAGAAAAGTGGGCCGCTCATTATGAGATGCTCCAGAGATCCATCTGCAGTTTCGCAGTACGAACGATAACGTTGAAGAGTTCGAGCTCTGTATTATTAAATGCCATAATATTGTGTAACAACGATTGCTATGCAGTACTGATTGTACGCAAAGCATAACAAACAAAGAACTGAACTAACATTGTACGAAATTCGTTCCTACCACACCCACACGTCTTACACCCCCTGGTTGGTTCCGAGTCTGGATGGTGCGGCACGTAGGTTTGGATATGTCAAACAGCAGTCGGTGGGGAGGTTTAGGTTGTGGAGGAGATTAGTAATGCAATCCCATTAATGATGTAGGTACTTTACCATTTTGGAATTTTTGTGGCCCATAAGTTTGGATACAAACAGCAGTCGGTGGGGAGGTTTCGGTTGTAGAGGAGATAAAGAAACGCAATCCCTTAATAATTTACTACCATTTTGCCATTTTTGCGGCACATAGGTTTGGATATAAAACAGTAGTCGGTGAGGGGATTAAGGTAGATATAAGTAATGCAATCCCTTTTATAATTGCACTTTACCATTTTGCCGTTTTGCCATTTTAACCACCAAAATTTTCATATGTTCGGATAGAAGTCTGTGTAAGATATAACTTACTAAAGTTTCATATCATACCTACATAGTTTCTCATCACAATGGCGAATTGTCTTATGTGCTCAATAGAAAGATCTGAGGGAGAGCTTTCCAAAAAGGCGCTAAATGATGGGTATCTGACCATTACACCTGTTCTTGAAATTAACGTGTATGATAACGTCACGGCCTGCGTCCCCCTGGGGACGTCTCCACCCTTGCGGTACTAAGTCACCCGTCATCTTCCTACCCGTTTATTGGCGCTGTCTCCGTCATATCTGTTATCTCATGTGCGCTAAATCTGAATCGGAGGTCAAAAGTGTGAAATTCAACAGATGAAAGTTCCCCATTGGTATCAAGGAATTCTATTTTTAGTGATTCGATGCACAGGGGTTCTGCTGATACTGAGCATTTCTATCGCTTGCTAGTATTGGCCAGAAGGCTTGATGGTAGATGGTCAGGATGAGATCATCAGCGAATGAACGAAGCCGAAGACATTCATAGGCGATGTATGTTCCGGCATCGCAGCAAGTAAACTTGGAGTCGAGAGGTAGGTACTGAAAACGAGATAAGAGTGAGCATGACGTCACCATCGTGTTCGCACAACACCTCATAAATCCCCCTTTGTCTCGATAGAAGTATAAAATCAAAATAAGACGCCGTCTCACCTTTATTTTGGCTAACGCTCAGGTCTATTTCAGAGGATGCGCAGGAAGTTGTCGATCTATTTTTGAAACACAACTTCTGTATGCTCACCGTTCGACTCCAGTCTTTTCTCCGGGTTTTCTCTGATTAGTTTTTCAGTATATTTTTTTCCCCTCGAACATAAATAAGACCGCCCTTTTCCCTTTGAGGTCAAAAGCCACCAGATTTGAATAGTCGGAACCGTGGAAACGGGGGAACGAAAAATTGGAGATATAAATGTGGATATGCTACACGACCCCTGAAGGAAAACGTCCGCGTAAATTTATCACTGGGAGGCGGAGAGAAACGTGAGAGCTTCGACCTAAAATTAGCTTTGTTTCATTGTGGAACATAACATAGGCTACGTTCAGTGATTAGACAGTTCAAAATCCGAAAATAGCAGGCTGGACTAAATTTAAAAGAATAAACGCGTGGGTTTAAATTTCATCACAAACATCCATTTCAGAGTAAAATATATAAATAACCAGTCTAAAGCCACATTTACACAGCACAAAACTTATTCGCGAGGATAATGAACCCGAAGGTACCATTGCGAAACAGAGGTGTGAAACGAATGACATGCTAGCCATACACCAGTAGTTGTACATACCAGTAGTAACCATAAACATACCAGTAGTTGTTACATTGTATCCACACGGTTATATAATATTAATAGTTGAATTTCAATAACAAAAACAAATTTGTCTTCTTCTAATAGTTGGGTACGAACTTACTCGCTTTTCCCCGCTCACTTATTTAATGTTTACGTAGTAGGATCAAGTTTTCGAAAAAGTCCACGGACCACTTATGAACCACTGGGTTAGATCAAGGACCATCACCTAAGGAATTTCCAGTAATCACTTGTCCGAAACTGCTGGAGTGGTCTAGCTCACCGGTTTCGGTCAACAGCCCCAATAAGTCCTGCGTAGTAGATGAGTTTCGATCAGGCAGACAAAGACGGATGAAAATTATCGGGAAGGAACTCGATCGTTTTTATTAGTGAACCTCGGGATAGGATAGTATCACTCCTTCTACGGATTGACCCACTGAGGGTGTTGGCTTCCCAAGGTCTCCTGGGGCAAATGATAACTTTTAGGGAGCAGGAGTTCAGATAGAAGATCGTGGCAACCAACCGGAGCCGTCAAGTTACATAATGGGTCTACTCGTTAGGAGGCCATGTTCGTGCTTTACAGAACCCACCGGTCGGTAAGAAGGTATTGTCTCTCGGACTCCTAGTTGCTTCTTTGACTACAGATTTACAACCACCGTTACACCTTTAAATCATCCCCTCCGCACGCTCAAGCCCACTATAACTTTCTAATGGTCAATCTCTTGGCTTGGGCACTAGTGGGTGTAGACCCTTTATAAACATTACCTGGCATGGAAATTAAGGACCTACGCTTCAACTAACACTGCTTTATCTAATGCCCCATGCGGTCTAGTGAATTTAATTTCAATTTAATGCAAATTTATGGCCTCACTATACTTTTTCCCCCTTGGATGCATACAACAGTAAGCTCAAACTTAAGATTAATGAAATCAATATTAGACAATATCGATAGAATCTCTTAATATATGCTCACATTAGGGATCAAGTGTTTGGCACATCTGCAGTAAGTTGACTTCTGCCTGTATGAATATGATCATATCATCATATCATGCAAGAAAACTATATTGACAACTAGCACTCTTCTGATAATAAGCAACAGAACCATCTGAAGCATAGCACCCTAAATACGCCTGGCGGACATGCAAAGAATACAGAAATAGAATGTAATATCTGCAAACAACGTAACTTGCACGTATCTCTGGCGAGGCCCAAGGGGTGAAAGCGCTTGGACAATAAAGAAACTGTGAGGAATTGCTATAATAATTTATCCTCCTCTCGAAACCCATATCTACCAGATGATCTTTAGGGGCGGGGTTTGATGGGGACGGAGGAGGTCATTGGCCTGCTGAAAGATCCAAATTCCTGGCATGGTTTGGGAAAGTTTAGTTGTGTGGCGTGGCGATACCAAAAAGAGATGGTGAACGACTTCAATTGGTGGACGCAGGAGCAGTAGATACAGTTATGGGCTGAGAATATATGTGCAATTGAGAGTAAATGATTGAAATAATGGGATCTTTACTGAATTAATTTTTAAGCATGTTCCGTATAGGGATGTGAATTGTATTTACTTATCTATTCGGAAAATGTATTTTATGTAAAAAGTATTCAATAAAGAGTATATTTTAAAAAAATCTTTAAAGCGGAATGGTATGGATGTTGTAGTGGATTAGTTGGGCATGTATTTCAAAACTGAATGAAATAACAGCGAATATTTTTTATACCTAATCTACTGAAATTACAGTAGGACATCTTGGTTGCCTGGTGCTGTTCTCCAACAGATGGACTCAATTGAGTCCAATGCTGCATCGCGTTTTTGTGCATGAAAAGACGTAAAGTTGCCATCATTTTTCAATAAATATTTATTTCATCTTCATGCAAGAAAACTATATTGAAAAGCGGTACACATATGATAATAAAGCAACTGAACCATCTGAAGCATAGTACCCCCTAAACACGCGCCTGGCGGACATACAAAGATTACATAAATATAATGTAATATCCTACAAACATCGTAACTTGCACTTATCCCCCAGTAGTGAAAGCGCTTGGACAAAAAAGAAACCATGAGGAATTGCTATAATAGGTTATCCTCCACTCAAAAGCCATATCTACCTGATGATCTTTAGTTGAAACTAGTTGCAACTGAATTAACGTGAGACCATTTTGATACGAACACCTAGCACATTGTTATCCCCCAAGTTGATTAGGAACTGCTTCTACTCGCGCAATGACCCTTAAAGATACTCAGATGTTCAAACCACTGACCCCCATAATGTCACAGTGGTTTGTCTTGAGCCACGATAAATACCTAGTCATTTTCTCAATTTAGATTTTGACTAGGTAGGCACCTTTTTGATGATTTGATGACTTCTGGAATACAATTTAAAAATGAAAATATTTTCTTAAACTTACGAATGAATGTATGCTAATTTTCTTTCTTGTCCCAACCATTTTATTGCAAAGGAACTATGTACTTCTACTCGCAGGTACTAAGTAGAATTCGTTTAACGGTGCTTTATTTCGAGGGTATTCCTCTCTCTCAGTCGCCGACGATACACACCAGTCCTGACTCCTGGTTACGTTTTTGTAGACGTTTACCATTGTATCTTAGTCAACAATCAACAAGTTTGGATGGCAATACAAATCATGAAAGACGAGAACTAATAATTTATTTATCATAAACATCAACTAGTCTACTATAGTAAAACCACGCGAAATTATTGACTAAGATACGAATGTTTAGAGACATGCCGACTAGGTAGAGAGCTGAAATTTTAAATGGGGGGTAGTTGCTTCATTTTCTCATTTTTATCGGAGGAAAAATTCCGAAAATTGGAATTCCTTCGATGACAGACTGAGATACAGGGTAACCAAAACTTAAATTTCTCATTAGCTAAAACATGAGAAGTGAAAAGTGCCACAACATAGTGCCCGAAATTTTGCATTGGGTATCTGAAAAATTAAGCGTCTGAGACCACCCCTACCTTTAAATAATCGCTCAAAGCTGTAATATATATAATGCTGTTCTGCCAGGAAAATTGACATTTTCTATGTGTTAATAACATTTGACTAACGAATCCATCTTCTCCTATACACATCAGTTTTTTTCCGAATTGGAGCTATTGAATTTGGAATTGTTGGAATATATCGGAATGGGGACCACTATTGGAAAAATTTCAATCCACAATTTCAATCAAAATCCCAATAATTTTCGATAAATAGTTCAGTTTTTGAAACGTATTTGTGCTATACTTCTTCAAAAAATTACCCCTCCCCCTCAATAATTACCTTAAGTTGGCGCCCATGTCCCCATATAGTTTCAACGGTGAGGCCTGACGGTAGATACTACGTTTCACTTGTAATAACTATAATAACTAGATGAAACATGATGAAATCATCTTTAGTTAACACTTCAGTTCAGTCAACTTCAGTTATTAACTACATATACTAGTTTCACTTGGAAGTACTAGTTTCGGCAAAAGATCATCGTGGTGACAATGGTGACAAGTAATGACTAGTTAAAACTAGTTATGAAGATTTTCGGGTTCTTACTGTAATATAAATATACAATTACGCTCAGCAGCATTAAGACTACTAATCGTTATCATGTTTCTTACATTTTTTTAATTTTAATAAATTCATTATTAATCTTTTAATTTCCGATGGATCTTATGCTGATACCTTCTAGAGATCGATTAGAATCGATTCTAGAATAGTTGAATGATAAAATTATAACTGAATATACCCTGGATCGAATGTACATTAATAATCCTCAGAAAATAGGATTAATGTATTTCGAAATAGTTTCTTCCAGATCCTAAAAGATGACCACAGATCGACACTACTTCCCTGTCCCAGGCTGTCGATTTCAAAAAGTTGTGTATTCCATAACTGAGAAGGCATCAAAATAATTGCTAGCAATGAAAAAGCATCCTTCAATGAGAGACATTACGGAGCGGAACTGAGATAACAAACTGTTGAATGAGATGTTTACAATCAATATATACATTGAGACCTACGTTTGGCTTCAGAGACGCTTGGCAAGATTACTCGTCACCAACTGTTATTATTAGCCAAGGTGGGAGGCGCGAGCAACCAAACGAAAGAGAAACACGATTACAATATTGGAAAATCGGTCATAGAATAAGAATTGGTCGTAAAATGAGAAACACTTCGTCTTCAGTGAACCTTTCAAAGTGCAGATTCGTAAGTTGAATGGGAAATAAACTAGAATCTGAGCTCTCTCAGCGAATCAGATTGGCTTTGGACCAAATGTCTCAAGGCTACATTTAATAACGTCATCGTTAGCTGAATAGCAAACAAGTCATTTGGCTGAAAGTGCGGCTCACAAGAGTTCTAGACAAAAATATTCATTATTAATACATTATATAGGGAGTGAAGGTCGCATAGGACACATGTAAATATCAGAGATTAAAGAGACTCGCGATTTTGAAGAAGGAATACCTATTTCAATTTTCATCTGATGAAATTAGACAAACTTCATGCAGTTGACTAGAGCCCGTAATTATGTTTTAGCTGTCCCAGGAAAGCCTTTTTATCGTAGGAAGTGAGATTAACCTCATTGTTCACTCATCTGACTGATATCAACACAATGGATAGTATTCAGCCTTATCAAAAGGTTGATGATAATTTTGCAAGAAATTGAAGCATCAAGACCCCTTGAATGTCTATAATGCATCACCATTATGAAACACATTAGATCAAGCACCAATTTCATTCATGTTTCGTAACGTTTTGGGGCTGGATGATCCTTGCTGAAACTCCAGCAGCACGTTCGCCAGATAGAGGCAATAGCGCCATCTCCATCCTAGCTGCCCAGTACTTTTTTTTCTTCCATCAGGAATCGTCAATTGAATTTGTAAAATAGAGAGTTGGCTTCAAACATTCTGGTGTTCATCGCCCTTTCTAATTCGATTCAGCCTGAAAAAATTCACAGAAACCGGCCCCAAACTCGTATTTTCATAGGTATTTTCACAAAAACCCTCAATTTCTTAAAAAAAAAAAAAAAAAAACCACGTTATTCTGAAAGCATAATGTTTTACAAACTCGTACGGATAGTTCTTTACTGCCCTATCATTTCGAAACTAGTGCAGCGATGATAATATATGGGTTTCTTCCAGAATTCTTGATTTGAGTTTGAAGTAAAAACCGCGAAATTTCGAACCACTGGAATACTCCATCCAAACGCGATTTTGATTCGTTTCCATTGGAAATTTCGGGAGTCGATCTCCTAAAAAGCAGTGGTTAGTATCTGATGGATTTTATAACTGTACCCAATATAGAAGCCGAGATTCCAAAGTTATTTCGACCTAAAAAGCGCAGGAAACGGGTTATAATTGTCTCGTTATATATTATTGTCAAGTTGCATAACTAGGTATTTTTATGTTTGTATCTCCGATCACTTTAATGACAACAGCCAACGACACCATCTAGGCATGTCATTTCAAATTGTGATGGGCCGTTGGCTTTTTTATAACACATTTTACAACTGTATTTCTACATTCCATGTATGTACCTATATCCCTACCCGTGACTTGTGTATTCGATGCTATCATCAAAAATGTTTTGCTCAAGGACTGACAAAACAGTAGTTTTTGAAAGTCGGTGCCTCCTCAGAAAATTGCCGTACTCTCTGTAATCCAACGAGGACGGTGAATTGTAAAGTCTTCAAAGTAACGTCGTCAAATTTGTCCTCGAAAACCAATGCTCTGATCAGTCCTCTGTGGCTCATTTTCGAGCATGAAGGAAAATGTAGCAAAAAATTATTTCGGCCATGTAAACAATGATGGCGAAAAGAACTACATACCTAGTAAATCATTGATTTGAACCACTCAAATTCGGCGGGTTAGTTTTGATCGTCGGTTTAGCTCATTTGATCATTTATTTATCTGAAATGGAGTTGGTGAAACCGGATATCGTTGTTTAACAGCTGAGATCTTCGGTTTGGTGCGTAAACGTTGATTAAAATCTTTGGTGAAACCGGCCCTAAGTGTGACACCTTGTATAGCTATGAATGTTTGTTTATATTACTGTATTTCAAAGTCCTACATATCTGCGTTTGACGCGGAACTGGGAACACCGAAATGAGACGATTAAGAATCGTAATAAAGAACCAAACACCTGGACGCGGCCCAAGGAGGTGAGTTGGGCAGCCTTCGCGGCAGGAGGGGAATCCTCAATGAGCCGCCCTGACCGCCAGTTGGGCGACCCCAAAGACCTACGTTCCACCTACTAACTCTAACCCAGAACGATTGGGATTCCAGCTCGGCGTTTATAACTGAACAGATACGGCGATGAGCCGTGCCAGGAATGGGAATTGAGCAAATAGGCTGGCACGGGCGCGCTATCGCTATCCTAGCAATGCGTGGGGAGATAATGATTAATAGGAGGATACATTACACCTTATCAGTGTCAACGATAGGGACAAACACTGAGCGAGCCGCTTCAGGGCGTTACCATCCGTTTTGGAGAATCAATTTAAATAATCTTTCCAAATACGATTCCTACGTGGGAACACACTGCAGAATAGTAAAAAAAGAGTTCCAGTCATGCAGCATGATCGCATGAGCGAATTTTCGTCAAATAACGTATTAAATTCATGTTACAATGTTTTGAAATTTGAGCTCTTTGAATGCAAAGAAATTGCTAATCAGAAATTTTATGAAATAAAAAAGATCTATATGATACCTATTCTATTCGAAAAATATTTCTTTTTTTGCAGTTTTTTATTTTTTTCCAGCAAATGAACAAAATGTAAATTAGTAAATTTTTCAGTATAATTTTGTGCATAATTTTTATATTGTTCTAGTTCATTGTTGATGAACTTCTTCTAAAATATCCTGCTAAAAAATATAAATTTAACAATTTTTAGCAATTTTTCGTAATTTTTTTATTAAGCACATTTTTTTAAATTTGACCTATTTAATGCGCTCAAAAACTGCTGGCTAACGAACTCATCATTTCATTTTGAAAGCTTGATTTTTTGACATAAGAACGGAATTCCCATCTCTCTGCTAAGGAGAGTTATCGTCTGGAGTGACATAAAAATATGAAAGTGCTTAACTCTAGGATTCGTTTCCTCAATTCTGTACCTCAGAGGTCGATTATCGTAAGTGACATTTTGGCGATTTTACAGGAGAGCCAAAAGAAGTTGTGGGCACACCTATTTTGATCCCTATGGCCCATTCTGATGACTTTATCATGCTCAAATTAATTAATTTGAGCATGATAAAGTCATCAGAATGGGCCATAGGGATCAAAATAGGTGTGCCCACAACTTCTTTTGGCTCTCCTGTAAAATCGCCAAAATGTCACTTACGATAATCGACCTCTGAGGTACAGAATTATGCCTCAAAACGGATCTCAATTATGAAAATTTTCAAATGGCTTCTTTTTCCACAATTTTTTTTTTTTTTTTTTTTTTTAAATAATTTGGTTGTGCTTCTTTATAGGTAGCATATAACCAGTCACATGTTTAATTAGAATACAATGTTTTGAAATTCAAACTACAAAATTGAATGTGACGCAGCTAATTGGGATGTAAAGGGAGGATTCAACAAGGATTTCAACTTTAAAAAATATGTTTCCATGAAAGTTTATAGTCTTATCCCGGAATTCAGCATATATAACAATAGTTGATTTAATTCTGCTTTTGACACTTGCTTCAGAAAGTGGGTCACATACTGTGATCCTGTAGGGGCGAATTGTACTCTTTCTTCTTCATAAAGTGGGCAAACAGCCACTTGTGTTCAACGTCTTCGACACTCAATTTACAAAATTCACAATTCGGCGAGTTGGTTAGGACCATCATATGTCGGTACATGTTAGAGACTTTTTGCAGTCGTCCCATGAACGAAACCGTCCGAGCCGTTGTTCCCGAGATAAGGCGAGCACATGGATGCTAACTGGATCTTTTGTTTTTTTGCACGGGTCTGTGACAACCGCGACGAGCGTAGAAGTGACGTTTAGCATGACATAAAGCTTGAAGTTTATGAAAATTAAATGGCTGAACCATTTTGTTACTCTTTGCTGTTCAACTGACATTCCGATTATACCTTGGTTCCAAATTGGACAACCAAGGTAACAAATAAATCAGCCAATTAAAATCAGAAAAAATTCAGTTGAGTATAGCTGAAAAGGTTTTTTAACATTCGCTAAAAATGAGAAGTTGCTTGTGAGCGGTACCTACCTATAGTTTCTTCATACCCGTCAACTGAACATATTCTTCATTCAAACTGAAATATCCGGTAGGCAGTATGATTTCCATCTGTATTTCCAATAAATTTAGCAATAGAGGTAGGTGCTCCCATTGAGATCTTAACATTAAAACGATCCCTTCGTCCGTCAGTTGCTCTGAGCTGAACTCGCCAAACCTCTCACGCCGGAACCCTCCTCTCCACATATAACTGTGATATGTCTATCAAAAGCTTCGTACATAATATCCCCTCCATTAATCAACCCTTCATTGAAAAGCCGAAGCAGGCGATTGGGTTCATCCATTATCGAAAAATGGTAGGATGATATACCTATTTGATGCGGTAATTACATGATACGGACTACTACGTGACGATTTATTTTATTTTTTATTCAATAGTTTGAGCCGCACCTCAACCAGAACGGTCATATGTATAGGTATGATGTTATATTATATATATGATAAGGTAAGATCATATGAATATGAATGAAAAAGTAAATCGAAAATGTAACACTGAGGACTGAGACACCGACAAAAAGTAAATAAGTAATGATACTGTTCATAAAGTGTCAGGTTAGATAGCTCAACACGGTGTGAATTCGGCGTGAAGAAGCCGTCATGGAAGGACGTAGGATTGCGGTTTTGCACGGCGTGTAAAGACGAGACGCGAGGCTGTTTGTACGTCGGGCATGCGCATTAACCATTAACCAATTCTCTTTACGAGACAGTTGTGATTGAAGAATTGATGGTCGATTTTGTACATATTCCATAATCCCAAAATGAAATGCTCCATTGTCCAAGGATACAGACTCGTAACACGATTGCCATTCAATTGCCTTTAAGTGACACACATGATATGACGAGAATCGGGGAGGGGTATCGGTGGATTAAGTCCTTCGGTCGAAGATAGTCTGGCACCGTGCTTAGCAGCATCGTCGGCACCTTCGTTGTCGAGTATTCCTATGTGGCCAGGTATCCTTTGGACAGTGTACCTCTGACTGGCTTATCTCTAGTAATTCCTTTGCAATATCATACAAAACGTAATTTACTGCTGTCACCTCGATGGATATTAAATAGGATAACACAAGCTGTCTTTGAGTCTGTTAAAATCACAACCTCTCCAGTTATTGATTTGGTTCGCACGAGATTCACAGCTAGTTTTATTGCCATGAGTTCGGCAGAAATGATTTGGAACGCAGCAGGTATTTTGTAACACTGTGGCTGTCTTCTTTCACCATCCTTGATACCTAGCCCAACCCCCTGTACTTGGTTTGATGCATCGTATATAGTTTATAGTGTGAAGCATACAGCTACTCAAATGTTGCGACCGACATTGCTTTCAGTTCCCAGTTCGACACATTCTGTTTAGATTCTGAGAGACCGGGAATACTACACTTGACATGTAGTTTCACTGTCGATATAGGCTGTCTTAATGAATATACTAGGGCAACTCGCGTCGAGCTCACTGTTCTTTGTAAGTCCTGCAACAACCCTTCTGAAATATGAGGACGCTCGTGTTTAGGAAATAGTATCGTTTCCATCGGCTGTTGGTGAACTGAGGCAAGAATATTGTGGGTTTGATTTATCTGCTTGTCTTTTCACCACCTCTCGACTACAAAACATTTTCTCCTAATACTCAGAGGTGGCTCCTCTGCTTCAGCCAACAAGGCATTTATTGGTGTCGTACGAAATACTCCAAGGGAGATACGCATTGCGGCATTCAGTGCTAAATCATATTTTTAAAGGGATCTACAAGATGCAGATTCTAGGATGGTTGAACCATAATCCAAAAACGGTCGTACGATTGATAACTGTTAGAATAAAACATTTGCACAGAGGACAAACCCCATCTATCGAGAAATGTTAAAACTAATGCCCAGAGCTACATAATCTTGAAACACAAGATAAAGCGATTTTTTCTTAAGAAGATGTTGGTCTAAACTCAAAACCTGCAAAAATGGAGTTACTCCATTATTGCCGCACACGACTCAATTTTGAAATGGTTCAAACTAGGCAAACCAGGCTGGGTTCTGGGCATTATCGGAAATTCAATTTCGTAAGCCTTTATAGACGTGATGAGAGAAAAGAGGGCGGATCCTTGTCATCCCCCCGTCACAATAATTGTTCAAGGTTGTCCAGCCGTACAATAGCCGCTCTTTCCGGCTATTGATATGGGGAAGGAATGAACAATAATACCTCTTGAGAGCCGCCTCCGTTTTCCCCACTTGTGCCTGCAGCGGTAGTTTCACTACAGGAATCCAAGTATACAACACGTGTCGACGTCATCTCACTCACTTCATCCACCCTACTGGTCACGTTTCGTGTAGGCACTTCAGCGGGAGATTTCTTAAAACCAATATCAAATCCTTTCGAAGCCCCAATATCGGGATGATGTCATGCTAAGACAGTCACTAAACGGGATAAAGTTGTCTGTTCAACGTTTTTAAATATAAATAATACATCGGAACTAAATAATTGATGTCGATAACACACAGCCCCTGGATAAGTAAATCGTGGTAAAAAAAAAAATAAATAAATGAACGCTTTATGACGAAATCATCTGATCAGCGAGCTTTTGGAACTTGTAGGTAATTGTTTTCTAGGTGTCCCAAAGGCGCTCAATTAAATCGTAAAACGTCAGTACAGTAGGTAAATTAAGAAAGAAATATTAGCCTCAGAGCCTCTTCAACTGACCCGTTTGCCTCTAAACCTCGTAATTGTTCACTAGGTTTACAAAAGCGTTCCATTTTAAGTTTCAGCGCCGCGCGTCGAATAATAAAAAAAAGTCCAGTCATGCAGCATGACCCCATGAGCGAATTTTTGAAGAAATCTTCGACATTTCAGTCGCTATTGATCGTGTAGATAAATTTTAGTTTATTATGTTGATAGACAAACATGGAATCAAATTATTAAAGATAATGAGGAGGTACTCACTCATATTTTATTATTATTAAACTAATCTTGTAGATTTAAAGACAAATGTAGGTAAATATTCATAGATTTCGATGGAGGGAGGCCTTGAGATTAACGATACTGACGGCCGAGCGGAGCGAGGCCTTGGGTCTGCGTGCTAGTACGTATATAAATAGAACTTCTTCATAATTTCATGGCTGATATTTTCTAAGCCACAGTCAGTATTAAAGCTACATCAAGTCCTAAAACATAAAGAGAGCGACCGAGAGAATCGGAGGACGGAATATTTCACAGAGTAAATTCATCAGTTGTGATTACATTTTTAACACAGAATGTGTTTTTGCGATGACCTACCGAAAAAAAATCGTCACAAAAAACCGACAGAAAAAACCGTTATGCGCCTTTTATAATGATTTTCACGTACAACCAAGCCGTTGGTAGGGAAATGGAACTTCCGCAATTTTAATCGCACAGAAATCGTTCACCATTCGTTGGAAAGCTCCTGATTTATCCAACCATATTATGTTAACTACTGCGAAATGCGTGGCCATCAACCTGAGTTATGAGCATGGTTATTTGAATCAATTGTTTACACACAGATGATCATTCTCAATAATTGATATTGTCAACATGATTGCAACCGCTTGTAAATTTTCTTATGATTTTCACGTACAACCGAGCCGTTGGTAGGGAAATGGAACTTCCGCAATTTTAATCGCACAGAAATCGTTCACCATTCGTTGGAAAGCTCTCAATTTATATAGTATTTTTCTTGTAGTTACATATTTATTTATATAATATTTATAGGGTTTTAGACCAAATAAATGTCTAACAATTATTTATTTTATTATTGCCAAATATTGTTATTATTCACGTGCAACCAAGCCGTTGGTAAGGAAATAGAATCATCGCAAAAACACATTCTGTGTTCCTATGATTTCATACAGAGTATGGAAAAAGAAATAAACCGGGGGGTGCAGGGGGGCGGAGCCCCCCGCCGAGGCGCAAAGCGCCGAGTTTTTTTTTTTTTTTAACAAGCACCTACTACCTACGTTTTAAACAGCATGGTTCTAGGATTGGTTATACAGGGATACTTCCATAAGAGTAGTTCAATCTGAATTTGGACAATGTTTCATGCAAATATTACCCATTTTTACAACTAGCGAACGGCATTATTCCGATTTTTGACTGATTTTTCAACTTTGAAATTTTTGAAAACTTGATACATATTCTTATAGGAAATTTTACGCTGATTCCGAATATACCACATGTTTGTATGCTGAAAAAATTATTTCGCACAACAAATCGCAAAAAACAGGTTATTTTGAAATTTTTGACTACATTTTTGAAAATTTCAACCCGAAGATGTAATTCGATCATGCTGGCCAACGAACTTGAACTTTCGTTTTGTGTCCTTAATATTTTAAAATTTGTTTGAAGTTTCTAGCACAATTCTACGGACAGTTATCATCTGGAATGACACATACATATATACATACATACATATATACATACATACATACATACATACATACATAAAAAAATGCGTTAAACTTCAGAATATGATTCAGAATAGCCTGAAACGGATTTCTGCATAAATTTTTTTCAAAAAATTCACATTTTACAAATTTTGAGGCGAGAACAATAGCTTAATTTTCTTCAAAAATTCGCTAAGAAAATGAGCTCAAGGGTCCGTCTGCTGTTCAGTTAGCCTCAGAATTTCATATAGATGGCTTAAAGGCGCTAAATTTCGAATTTCAGCAGTAGACTGACTTGGAAAGAATTCAGCCTCAGGGATTCAGAGCTCAGCGATTTTTTAACCATTTTGAGAACCGAATTGCGTAAAAATTTTATGGTGGTCGATATAAATATGGGGTAATATTTCCCTTACTTCCCTAAATTGATCACAATATTTCCGCTTCCTACCTTAGTAGACAAGAGTTCACCGACCTCCAATATCCCCTATCGGCTCTCACTTCTTTGTTACTTGACATCGTTTATTTTTCCAGAGTTACATCGCTTACTTATTGTTTCATAGAATATATGGAATATTCCAAGAAAATACTCATACAAATGCACGTACTTGCCTTGTACAGTTGCTATTATCGATGTTGTTTGTTTTACAATTTCGCATTCTTCCTGTAACCTGAACTGAATTATGCGACAGTCGAAAAAAATAGGGAGGCCAAATCCGTATCATGTTACGTTACACACGACAGGATAATATTCAATTCAATTCAATTTTATTGTATAACCCATATGTATTACAAGGAGTTTCTTAAATACAAATTAAAAAATAGCCCATGATATCTTGCCTTCATTTATACCTCAACAAACAATGTTAACATTTTACGTGTGATGTATCAAATAATTACTAATATAGGTCTACATAATTTACGTATAATAAATGAGCACTGTATAGTTAACAAAGATCACAATCAATAATGCCTACACTCCTCTGCTAAATTGCAATAATAATCCCGAGTCAATGCCTAAATTTCCAAAGCAGTGTTGATTTTTGTTCTATCTCTTGGATATTTCCATCTTCTTCTTGACATGTTTTCTGGAAATGTTGGTAGATTTCCATCTTCTTCTTGACATGTTTTCTGGAAATGTTGGTAGATTTCCATCTTCTTCTTGACATGTTTTCTGGAAATGTTGGTAGATTTCCATCTTCTCCTTGACATGTTTTCGGAAATGTTGGTAGGGGAAGGAAGAAGATTATTCAGATTAATCTCCACTTCTGACCCAGTAGATGTAGAATCCTCCAACCTACTTCTATAGTGGATGATAAGTTTTTTCCCATCAACTAGCACGACAGAATAATGTGAATAATAGATAAATCTATTACAGTCAGGTATCGCATACTAAATTGAAAATGTTACGCATCACAATAGTGTATTTTTCACAGCTCTAGGTCTATCGCGAATTATTAGACGATGTAACAACCTTGTTTTATCAACGGGTCAAGGCTTTTTTTGTCGACCCACGCAGCTCATGAATGTGTGGAATCCAAGAGGCCCACACACCAGGCGAGATCGGAAAATCAAGGAGGGTGGCCCTGCTTCACCACTGTCAGGCGACGTCGTTTCGACCTTCAAATTAGAATGAGAAAAAAAAAAAAAAAAGCTGACCGTGTTTCACAGTTATGAAGCACGAAGCACGATTCCGTCGTAAACTTTTTATTATACCATTTAATGACAGCCGTAAAGGGAGTGCGAAAAAATTGTTTGAATATATCCACATGGATAGGAATGGCAGGGAGTAGGTACTATCTGGAATTAGCATACGATACTGCACTGAAGACTAACATCCAGTTGGGCCTGCACCCAACTATTTCCTTTTGTGGCTCATGGCGAACCAGCTGATAGAGACCCTCTTAAAATATCTTGATATCAGTTCAATGAATCGAATGAGACGACCTGGTACATTGATTGACCAACCGTTCTAGAAGGGTCTAGGTGTGGTAAATATGTCTACCGAAACGGAAGTTAGTGAAAAAGTTGTCTATTTCCACGAAAACATTAAGAGTACACTTATGTTCATTTATTTAGGCTATATTCCCTTTCCTTTCTGTCGACCAATGGGGTTCTATCTCCCTTCACCTGTTACTATATAAGCTGTGTCCTTTCTAATGTGTGTTAAGTTATTGTTTATTACTGATTATGGTCTAACCGTCGAAATCGATTTAACATAGTAACTCTTTATTTTTTGGTGGAAATAGACAACGTTTTTAACTAACTTCCGTTTTGAAATGGGTTTCCACGACTTCGTCGCGAGTGATTTAGTTCGTTTTAGTTTAGTTCGTAGGTCTATCGACATGTCACTGTCTAGGTACATCCGAGCTACCAGCGCTTGTCCTTAGAAAATGTTTTTATGCCATGAAATTGAATGTTTTAGTGTTCATAGAGCTGAAATTTCAAAATAATTCAACAGAAAAATATAATTCGAAGAATTAAAAACATCGCTCACGTGGAAACTATTTTGTTTCAAAAGCTTCTGATTAATTCAAGTTTTAAAGAAAAGAGAATGGGGGAGCCCCTCCGGTACAACTGGTGATTTCAGCGGATTCTACATAAAATTCCAAAAAAGACCCATCACTTGAATTTTCGACTGCGCAAAAATGAGCAAATCACGCGTAAATAGAGCACCAATTGTGAAATATCGAATTTTTGAATTGCCATATTTATATGATTTTGGGGTTCCTTTCACGCTGAATCACTTGGAGACGTTCATTTATTGATATTCGTAACACTAACTTGGAAACATATTGGTAAGTAATGCATGCATCATTACAGGGACGTCCCTATAAATCGATTATACGTTTATAATTTTGGTGAGAGTTAAAATAAGACAAAAAACAAAAATACCACGACTTTTCGTAAGCCCCCCCCCCCCCCCCCCCCAAGTAAATTTCCATCATGAAACTTACAGCATGAAAATATGAAATTAACTAAACTAAATTCATAATTGAGGAAAAAGAAACCACAAAAGTCTGACGAGAATAGTTAGAACATCGTCATTTATCACTATTACCCCTTCATTCACCTCCATCCATAATTGTTCGCTTCGAATAGACATCACTAGGGTTTGTGCTCCAAAGAGTTCAAATCTGCGATAGGTGACTGCAGGGCACTCGAAGATTATGAGGGATACTGTTTCGTCTGTCTCCTCGCGTAGTCTGCACAGGGTTGAGTTCTGTGTGACCCCTATGCGGTGTAGGGGTGCAAAGCCGGTTATAAGGCCCACTATTGTACTAAGTTCCCTACAGTTTTTCCTGAGAAGTCCCTCAGTAAGTTCGGTGTTGGGTTCGGCCACCATGAGCTTGATGTGGACATGTCCCTCAACATTGGACCATCTTCTCGTGGTCTGTTGGTCAACCCTGATCACTGAAACTTTTGAAATAAATGGACCCAGATTCAAAAATGTCTAGATATAAGTTCAATGAATCGAATGAGGCCACCTGGTACATTGATTGACCATACGTTCTCGAAGGGTCTAGGTGTGGTAAATATGTCTACCGAAACGGAAGTTAGTGAAAAAGTTGTCTATTTCCACGAAAAATTAAGAGTTACAATATTCCCTTTCCTTTCTGTCGACCAATGGATTCAATCTCCCTTCAACTGTGGCTGTATAAGCTGTGTCCTTTCTAATGTGTCTTCAGTTATTGTTTATTACTGATTATGGTCTAACCGTCGAAATCGATTTAACATTGTAACTCCTTATTTTTTTTGTGGAAATAGACAACGTTTTCTCACTAACTTCCATTTTGAAATGGGTTTTCACAACTTCGCCGCGAGTGATTTAGTTCGTTTTAGTTTAGTTCGTATGTCTATCGACATATCACTGTCCAGATACATCCGAGCTACCTGCGCTTGTCCTTAGAAAATGTTTTTATGCCATGAAATTGAATGTTTTAGTGTTCATAGAGCTGAAATTTCAAAATAATTCAACAGAAAAATATAATTCGAAGAATTAAAAACATCGCTCACGTGGAAACTATTTTGTTTCAAAAGCTTCTGATTAATTCAAGTTTTAAAGAAAAGAGAATGGGGATTTCAGCGGACTCTACATAAAATTCCAAAAAAGACCCATCACTTGAATTTTCGACTGCGCAAAAATGAGGAAATCACGCGCAAATTGGTGAAATCTCGAATTTTTGAAGATATTCAATTGCCATATTTATATGATTTTGGGGTTCCTTTCACGCTGAATCACTTGGAGACGTTCATTTATTGATATTCGTAACACTAACTTGGAAACATATTGGTAAGTAATGCATGCATCATTACAGGGACGTCCCTATAAATCGATTATACGTTTATAATTTTGGTGAGAGTTAAAATAAGACAAAAAACAAAAATACCACGACTTTTTGGAACCCCCCCCCCCCCCCCCCCCCCCCAAGTAAATTTCCATCATGAAACTTACAGCATGAAAATATGACGAGAATAGTTAGAACATCGTGATTAATTACTATTACCCCTTCATTCACCTCCATCCATAATTGTTCGCTTCGAATAGACATCACTAGGGTTTGTGCTCCAAACAGTTCAAATCTGCGATAGGTGAGTGCAGAGCACTCGAAGATTATGTGGGACACTGTTTCGTCGGTCTCCTCGCGTAGTCTGCACAGGGTTGAGTTATGTGTGACCCCTATGCGGTGTAGGTGGAAACGTAGGGGTGCAAAACCGGTGCAAAGCCGGTATTGTTCTAAGTTCCCTACGGTTTTTCCTGAGAAGTCCCTCAGTAAGTTCGGTGTTGGGTTCGGCCACCATGAGCTTGCTGTGGACATGTCCCTCAATATTGGACCATCTTCTTGTGGTCTGTTGGTCAACCCTGATCACTGAAACTTTTGAAATAAATGGGCCCAGATTCAAAAATATCTAGATATCAGTTCAATGAATCGAATGAGGCCACCTTGTACATTGATTGAGCAAACGTTCTCGAAGGGTCTAGGTGTGGTAAATATGCCTAACGAAACGGAAGTTAGTGAAAAAGTTGTCTATTTCCACGAAAAATTAAAGAGTTACAATATTCCCTTTCCTTTCTGTCGACCAATGGGGTTCTATCTCCCTTCACCTGTTACTATATAAGCTGTGTCCTTTCTAATGTGTGTTAAGTTATTGTTTATTACTGATTATGGTCTAACCGTCGAAATCGATTTAACATAGTAACTCCTTATTTTTTTGTGGGAATAGACAACGTTTTTTCACTAACTTCCGTTTTGAAATGGGTTTTCACAACTTCGCCGCGAGTGATTTAGTTCGTTTTAGTTTAGTTCGTATGTCTACCGACATGTCACTGTCTAGCTACATCCGATTTACTCGTACTTGTCCTTAGAAAATGTTTTTATGTCATGAAATTGAATGTTTTAGTGTTCATAGTGCTGAAATTTCAAATAATTCAACAGAAAAATATGATTCGAAGAAATAAAAAAATCGCTCACATGGAAACTTTTTTTGTTTCAGGAGCTTCTGATTGATTCAAGTTTTAAAGAAAAGAGAATGGTGGAGCCCAAGTGCAACTAGTGATTTCAGCGTCCCAAAAGTTGACTGCAGAGGTATTTAAGCTGTGTAAGACCAGGCAGGTGAGGACAGGCAACGATGCGTGAGACTCAACAACCGGATACGAGAGGTAGTGGACCCAACAACGTTCCAATAAGTGAACCTCTTCACAGCTCTGGAACCCTCTCCAACTAAAGTCGGCCCCTGACGATAGCTCCATCTTCCCAAATGTTGTTGTATCACTCCAGAGTATGACGGTTTGGTATCAGCGTAAATGGGGGGAAACCGCGTAGATGACGAGAGGGATCTGGGATTCCAACTGTACCCCGAAATCTAGACGTGCTGCACTATGTTACAAACGTGGGAAAAACTGCATTTTCCAAAAGTGGGAATCAGCTGCTGAATCAGCTAAATCAGCTGCTAAGAATCATTCTTGGTAAAAATTCGAAGTATTCCTCGGCTTTGTTGTAAGTATGAACAATTTAACGTAAAAACTATTCGCCAATTTTTTTGACATGGATATATCTTTGCTCTGGGGGGTCAACCAAAAATTTTCGTCACGCAAAAGTTGATGTCACAATTTCTAATGATGTTCACGTACAACGCAGCCGTTGCAAGGGGAATGGAACTTCCGCAGTTTTCATCGCACAGAAATCGTTCGCCATTCGTTGGAAAGCGCTTGATTTACGTCATAAATGTTCACATCTCAAGCTACCAATTTCCCCCTCCTTACGTAGCTGGCTACATTCCTAAACTAAGTTGATTGGACTATAAACAATTTTAATAAGCCGGTTACAATATTCTTAACGTAAAGCAATAGCATCATTTACTCCACTCCATAGGAAAATTCTCTCGAGGACAACCGTTATGAAATCCCCAATCAAAGACATATCCATGTAACATGGTATCAGCTTGTAAAGCAGATAGTGGAACTCGTTAACGAGTTTCTGAATTTCTTTGAATGGTCTGGAACATCATTTTATACAGTTTTATCTGCCAGAATATTGCCTGTCTACTTCAAAGAAGTTAATCAACTATGATCTGGAACATTGAAATTTTAATAACACTCCTGCTTACACGTATTCAGCACTGGTATTCTTGAGGAACATTTATCAGTTCGACCATCAACTAAAAATCATGAGAAATCTGGTATAATTCGGCCGAAAGTTGACTCTTTGCTTTAAATGCGTAATGCCTATGTTTGCGCACTACGTTTTTTTACTAACAATAATATGAATCTTTAAACTCATCAAAGTACATTAGATTTCAGAAAATCTTTAGATCTTCACTTGAAGAAAATTTTATGCATTTCTCCCTCCCTCTTTAAATCTATGAATTCGGAATTGTTTAGCATCCCTCAGCGTTCCTTATCGGTTTTCGTTGCATGCATATGCTTCAGTTTCCACAATTTCTTTTGGTATGTGAATAATACACCTATTTCTATCTTTTATTTTTTAACTCTTTCTTTTAACTTCGATTCTCTTCTTGCTTGCTTGCTTGCTTGCTTGAGACAAAATTTCAGATCGATTTTTAACCCACTTCCCGATATCCAATCGATCTGAAATTTTGCACACGAGTTCATGCTGGCGAACATTTTAATCTATCAAATTTTCGCGAAGAAAAAGTTAGTTATACTATAAATTTTCGAAAATTTGAAATTTAATATGGGACACCTCACACGTGTTGTGTATTGTAGGGAGGAGGAGGAGGAGGAGGAGGATGAGAAGGGAGGAGGAGGGAGGAGGGAGGAGGAGGAGAAGGAGGGAGGAGGAGTGACGGAGGAGGAGGATGAGGGGGGGGGAGGAGGGAGGATACTATTGAAGTCTGCATTAAATGACAACGAATCCAGGGTCAATAAAATATTGAATGATTTTCCCTTGTCAATTTAATTTAAGTTATTATCAATGTGATTTTGTTTCAATTTACTGTTGCCAAGAAACTACCAAATATTGAAACAACAATAAAATTAACTGAGAACATGAGAAAAAGAAAGAGTTACATTAAAAACTTGTTTTTATGGGTTAATTTTTAGGTCATTAATCATTTTTCTGCGGTGTTCTACTACTGTGCCTGGTAATGTGGCTCCTACGGATAGCACAACAAGTTCTCAGGGGGGGGGGGGGGGGGGGGGGGATCGGAGTGCATATTTTTTATTAATTTTATTATTCATTGTATTCTTTTCTAATGATTTTCATTTATACAAATACCTATTGTCATTTCTCAAACAATGTACGCAATTTTGATGTCAATAAACAATACAATACAAATTTTAGTAACTGAATGGACGTTTCTTACAGCAAATTAGTTGTAGAATCAAGAAATGACAATCTTTTTTATTTACTTCATCAATTAGACCTACAGTCACTAAAGTTGAAAGACCTACCAAAAACTAAGTTGCAGTCTATTAAGTAAGAGCGAATTCCTGTAAATTTTCGCATGGTATGTATTATAGTTCTGAACTTTGGCCACTTTGTGAGCACATGCATTTACAATTAAATTATGGCACGACAACTCTTTCAGAACAATATTTTAGGATTATCAAATGCAAATCAAATTTTAGGATTATCAATAATTTTTCTGGGATGGGGAGGGGGGGGGGGGGTTGTCTTTCTCGGCCGTTACAAAGGTTCATTGTGAAAATAATAAACCAAAATAATGGAAACAAGTAAATCAGAAAAATACAAATTGTACGAGTGTTGCATAAAGTAAAGTAGAATGTAGACACTGGATTCGCCCTGGAAATTCTAGGGTCGCTGGCTTCAGGAAATTCTGGAGAATGGAAGGTCGGATTTTCTAACACCTGTCAAGAAACGAGAGCATTCTACTGAAGTGAATTTTCGGACCACTAGAGCGGAAAGAATGGACGACCGTTTGATATTGAAAGAGCCATGAAACGGAGTTTTTCAGTTTACAACGTTGTTGTTCTATTATTAGTCACTGAAGCTGACTATGAATATTCAATCCATCGTATGGGGGACACCCTCTGGTTAGCCAATTGATACGATTTATGAGCCAATGACTAAGCGGTACTTCACCCTTTCGAGATGCAAGTGGGTGATAAATCTCGTGAATTCTTCGTCGGTATCTAACCGAGGCTTTGAGACGTGACTGGATGAGTGTTTCAAGTGGCGGAATGAAGAAAAAAATGGGACCGAAACATTTCATCACTAGAAACTATTCTACATGCATTCATAATCCTTGATGACTGGAGGAAATACATGGGTGTTTTGCACAATGACGGCTCTCAGAAGAAAATGTTGAGGATTTAATGTAAAGTAAAAATGTGCGAACGTTTGCAAAGGGTAGGTGTCTTAGCTTCATTTACCTTGCCCTGGCAGCTGAAGAGTTTGAAATATAAATGCACCAGCTACTCATCTCCGAGGTTAAAAAGAAAAAAAAAAAATTGTATCCCGCTTAATTTATTGCGAGGAATTCATTCAACCATGATACTTTCGGGCAATTGCACAATTAACGCCAACTTTGTTTTTTCAAAAAGTAACCCCCACCCCCATTTTAGCGAATTTTTGAAGAAAACTAAGCTATTGCTCTCGCCTCAAAATTTGTAAAATGTGAATTTTTGAAAAAAATGTTATGCAGAAATCCGTTTCAGACTATTCTGAATCATATTCTGAAGTTTAACGCATTTTTTTATGTATGTATGTATATATGTATGTGTCATTCCAGACGATAACTGTCCGTAGAATTGTGCTAGAAACTTCAAACAAATTTAAAAATGTTAAGGACACAAAAAGAATGTTCAAGTTCGTTGGCCAGCATGATCGGATTGCATCTTCGGGTTGAAATTTTCAACAATGTAGTCAAAAATTTCAAAATAGCCTGTTTTTTGCGATTTGTTGTGCGAAATAATTTTTTGCAGCATACTAACATGTGGTATATTCGGAATCAACGTAAAATTTCCTATAAGAATATGTATCAAATTTTCAAAAATTTCAAAGTTGAAAAATCAGTCAAAAATCGAAATAATGCCGTTCGCTAGTTGTAAAAATCGGAAATATTTGCATGAAACATTGTCCAAATTCAGATTGAACTACTCTTATGGAAGTAAGAGTACCTCCTAATTATTTTTAATAATTTGATTCCATGTTTGTCTATCAAAATCATAAACTAAAATTTCTCTATACGATCAATAGCGACTGAAATGTCGAAGATTTCTTCAAAACTTCGCTCATGGGGTCATGCTGCATTACTGGACTTTTTTTATTGCGGATTCGGATTCTACATAAAATTCCAAAAAAGACCCATCACTTGAATTTTCGACTGCGCAAAAATGAG